>PVKA01011309.1:0-61390 GCA_004027165.1 Ctenomys sociabilis
TTTGGTGCAGCTATAACCTTAGCTTGTTATGAGATTCGGGTGCCAGTCTATTAAGTTTGAGATTTTCCAGGTATGCCTATCCTGGGTCTAGCTGTTGTGTTCAGTTCCTTTTTTGCTGCAGCTCCTTTGGTTCCCCTATGTTGGTTCCTGGGGTCAGCCCTCCTGTGTCAGGCAGGGCGTTCCCCAGGTGGGTGGGCCTGGTCTTTGGTGGGTTTTCTGGGCTCACAAAAGGATAGTGGATGATCTTACTCACTGAGAAGGCTGTACTGAGCCAGCCAGCTTGTGCTGGGTCCGGGTCTACAGGCTGTAACCCAAGAAGGCTGGGAAAGGTCCCTCTGGTGCAGTGGGCCTGGAGCCCTCACTCACAGGCCAGGCTGTGCTGGGTTTCAGTCTGTAGCGTGGGATCGTGGATTGCTGAGAAATGTCCCTCCGGTGTGGCAGGCTTGGAGTTCTCACTCCAGGCTGACCTGCACTGGGTCTGGGGCTGTGGGGTGGGACCAGTAATCACCTGGAAGTGTTTCTCTGGCACAGTGTGCCTGGAGCTGTCACCGGGCCACGGGAGGTGACCGGCAGCTTAATCCCTGGGAAATGTATCTCAGGAATGACGGGCCTGAGGTTCTACACTCACTGACCTTTGATGCCCAGAGAATCGGGGAAATTGCCACTCAATCAGTGGGCTTTAGGTCAGGGGATCCAGGGAGGTGTTATTGAGTGGGTCCTAAGGTTTCAGGCCAGTCACTGGCTTGGAGGGGTTGGGGACAGGGATCCGCCTAGCACGCATGGGAAGAAGCCAAAGGCTCTCCCTCAGACTCACCACACTCTCACTGATCTGGGAAGCCTGGTGAGTCCTATAAATTCGCTCTTGTTGGGCGAGCTTGGCATGGGAACCAGGAGGCCGCTGGAGTCAGCCACTGTCTCAGGCTGGTCTCTGGCTGGGCGGGCGTGGGTGGGATGGAGGAGGATGGCGGAGTCGGCCGCGCTGTCTCTGGCCAGTCTCAGGGGCTGGGCGGGCACGGGCGGGATGGAGGAAGATGGCGGAGTCCAGTAGTTAATTGTTATACAAGATGCAGACATGATATTCTATTTACAAACACTATTATAACAGATCCCTGTATTCATTGAATTAAGAGAATGTAGCTATATATCTATCTTAACCATTTTGAATATACAGATACAAAATGGTCATTCATTTATATTCCCTTTTTTGTTTAATTTTTGTCAATTAAATACTATAGATGTGTGAGGTCAGCAAAATATTCCCAAATAATTCAGTAGTCCATAATAGTATTGGGTCTTCCATATGTCTGGCAATGTCAGAAGTTGTTGACTTGAGTCCTTTATAGCTCATCAAAATAATATGGTTTTACTTCTTATACTTTGAATTAATATTTTTTCTGCTGGATATTTAAGATCAAAATAAAGCAAGACCTATGGAATAAGAAATATAGTTTTGTATCTGATTAAGGTCAGTCAAATCCCCCCAACATTTATCCTGAGACACTGTACCACAGTTTGTAGATCCTTTGTCTGTGTCAGCCATTTAGATGAGTCACAGTCATTGCTTAACCAATTTGCTTTCTGTGAAAGCCTGAGAGAATGTTTTCTCTCCAAGTGACTCTCCTTAGGCACACTCTACATCCTCGATCACTTTCCTCTTTGGCCCCATCATCTCCTTGATCAGAAAATTTGGGACGCAAATTTGCATGATGTTACAGTACAGGTTCTCCTATGTCCTGAGTCTTAATTGACCTTGAAAGGCTAGGGCCAAAATGTTGGCTGTCCTTGTGGCCCTCCTTTTTCTCTAATTTTAGATCTACAAACTTAGGTTGTTAACCCTCCAGAAGAGAAGCTTATTGTTATTAATGTATATCCTAGGCTGTTGGGCTTAACTTCAGTATCTGAATATCAAACATCTTAGGCTTAACATGGAACAGGTATTTTTCATCAAGTATTGATATGTTAAACTTTAAGTCCCTACAAAATATAACATAAAAAATTAAAAATCTATTTTAAAAATTGGAATACACAATTATATATGTTTACACATAAGTTTGGAAATCTAACCATATACAACATTGTACCAGGACAATCCTGCATCATTCCTTTTCCTCTCCCCTGCCTTCATTCACCACCCCACTTTTTTTTAAACAAACATGTCCCATAGAGGCAGCTTGACAGCAACTGGCATTCATGACAAGCAGCATCCATTCAGAAGACCAGAATGACAGGCACCCCCAACCCGAACCTACTACTGCAAATTGTCATCTTCAGTGCAGTTGCTTAGTTCACTGGTATCAGCATATATAATTAGTCAGGGTGAGAATCCTTCCAATTAATTGCTAGATTCGAAAATCTTCTGAAGATTTGGAGGATCATTGCCTTGCCCATCTTGTACATATGACTTTGCCTCTGTCATGTTTCCTAGCTCTTGTCCTTCCTCTCTCTTCATTGTCTAGTCTTCAAGTTCTTGCTTTCCTTTTAAGTGTGTTATGCCTTTCTATTTGTAATTCTTCTTTTGAGTTATTATACTAGGGAGAGTATACAATATTTACAAATGTGTGTCTGTTTTATTTCACTTATGAGTGTATGTTCACATGGCATCCACGTAAATATGAAGGCTTCGAGTTTATCATTCTTTATAACTAAGTAATACTCTATTGTATAGAAATACCACATCTTTTTCATTGATTCCTCATTTGACTGGCATCTTGGTTGTTTCCAAGATTTGGCTATTGCAAATTGTGCTGCTATAAACATGGATACACATATATCACTATGATATGATGTTTTCCATTCCTCCAGGAAAATTCCCAGTAGGGGGATAGCCAGTTTGAATGGGACTTCCAGTTCTGTTTTCTTAAGGAGTCTCCACACTGATTTCTGTAATGGTTGCACCAGTCTACATTCCCATCAGCAGGGGAGAAGGGTTCCCTTTTCCCCACAGCCCCTTCAATACCTATTGTTGGTTGATTTGTTTATGATTGCCATTCTTTCTGGGGTGAGATGGGGGCACAGGGGTACCCAGAAGCTCTTCTACACCCTAGCTGGACCTGGGCATGGAGTGGATGGGAGGGGTGGAGGTTTCCCCAGAGAGCAGGGCCAGAAGGGTCCTGAGAATGCGGTGAAGGACTCACACAGGGGATGGACTGGACTCGATCCCTATACTTGCCAGGCCTGAGCTTAGGCCGGATGGGAGGGCTGGAGGTTTCCTGAGACAGCAAGAGAGCGGGTGGAAAGGGTCTGAGAATAAAGAGGCAAGACTCACTCAGGGCTGGCCTGGGCTAGGTTCGCCAGTGCAGGGGAGTGCAGGCTTTATGGGAAGGCATGTGTCTACTTCTTGCCTGTCATTTTTGTTGCTCATTCACATCCCGTTTTGGTCCAGGCTCTGGTTGCAGTGGACTAAAAACATACCTGAGTTAGTTTCCTTGGATGGCTCTCCCAGGCACCTGGTTTATATCCATGGGCAGAGTACCAAGGGCGATCATACCCTGCACAGGTAGAAGGGGCAAATCTGCTGTTTGCTGCTATCTGTGTCCCCCGCTCCATTTCTTTGCGTACTACATTTCTTCTTTCTCTCAAGATACCTCGCTCCCCATTGCAATGACTATTCCATCTGGCATTGCTCTGCTTTGCCAATTCATTTGGTTCCTACTTTATGGTCATGTAGTATAGGTCTCCAACATAGTATAAGTGCCATGGCTACTGTGCCATAGATTTCTAGGAGTGAGCACTCTGTTCCTTATTCTGTCTGTCACTCCTGAGATCAGGATAGAGCATTGAGACACCTGGGTGCTGTTTCTTCTAGATGTTGCAGAAGCAGTTTCTCTAACCAAGACACAGTGATAGAATATCCAGGATAGTGTCTTGCCCACTCATTGATCTGGTGCATTCTTTTTCCTTTTATCGATACCCTGAAGCCTTTTGGAGAGGACAGCATTGTCTTCTGTTTCATGGCTGATTTTTCTCCATTTATCATTTTAAATTTGCTTTGTAGGGCCAGTCAGATAACTCCGCAGACTAAAGTACCTGCTTAGGCAGATGCAGCAGCTGAAGTCTGATCCCCAGCATGCTGTGCCAGTCCTACCCCCACCCCGCAGGGGGCTGGATGGGGTGGGGTTGAGCTGGTTATTGAGACTGGATGTGGTGGCATGTGCCTGTAATCCCAGGCTGAAAACAAGAGGATCACTATAAGTCTGATCTATGTAGTGAGATCCTGTAGAACCTATAGACCCTGTACCAAATACATAAAAATAAAATAAAATAAAATTAAGTTTGCTTGGCATTGTTATTGTACAACTAAATTTGTTGACCAAATCATGATTTAGGTAAACTAAAGTTAGAAATTCATTCTATATAAGGGACTTTTATGTTTAACTTTTTCTTCTAGTTCTTTGTTTTGGTTTTCCTTGAATTGTATTACATTTTAGAAAAATCAAATATTTTCTGTAGAAGGATAGTGTTTGTATTAGTGGGAATTCTTTCCTCCAGAGGAGGTAAACCGATAGACTGTGTGTGATTCCATTAGATTGGCTTACATGATCAAATGCTGGGTTGTCCTCCTGTGCCCATCTGCAAGCTAGTGATGGAGGAAATTGGTAGCTGCTCAGCCCAAGGAACTGGGAGCCTCAGGACAAGCAGGACCCATAATGTGGGTTGGTGAGAAGCTGAAGTCTGAAAGTGCAGAAGATAGGTTCGCGTGCAGGTTCACAATGAAGGCTGCAGAATCTGAGCTCTCATGTCCATGGTGCACAGCAGCAGCAAAATGCAAAACAGCACACTCGCCAAAGAAGGATCAACTGTGCATGGGTGGGCTTTGCCCTTCCTCAGCCTTTTCCTTCTATCTGGGGCCCAGCCTGTGGGATGGAGCCACCCACATGCAGGGTGTGTTGTCTTTACTTAGCAGAGCTGCACACAAGTCTGGAAATAGTCACAGTCCAACATGCAAGAATGTACTTCCCGTTTTCTAGGCATCCCTTAATCTAGTAAGTTAACAACCCAGATTAGTCATTACAGTGATCATTTGGTTCTGACTTACTCCTCTCAACAAAAGTGTAGAACTCTCCTTTTGTAGTTCTAGTGCTCTTGTTTATTTCTAGCTGTGCTATAGATTTTATTCTCAGAGGAATGTTGTTTAATTATGTTTTCTAACTGGCACTTCATGAATTATTAAAGCTGTTGTTCTTCTGTTTATATTTTACAACTGACCGTCCTACTAGTTCTGACTTTGATTTGTTTAATATTTTTAAGTTTTATGTGTGAATAGTTAGAGCATTTGCAAATAATTTCTTTCTATTGTATACTGTCTTTCATTTTTTTCCTTAATTTGTTAAGTTTGATGTTTTCAAATGAGAAAAATAATACTCATAATGTAGTATTCATTGCATACTGTTGTATTTTGTCAGTGATAATTATCTTTTCTTTTTGTGGTACTGGGGTTTGAACTCAGGACCCTACGCTTGCCAGGCAAATGCTTATTCTACTCAGCTATTCTCCAGGCCCAGTGATAATTATCATGACTTATCAAAATGCTTTAGTGACTTGTACAACTAATATAGGTAAAATAAACTACTAGAAAACTTATCTTGAGCTCTCCCATGCTAGAGCAGAACCTAGACATTGTACTTGTCAGTTACTCTTTTTTGGTCAAAGCATCCTCTCTAGAAAGTTCCTGTTATTTTTCCCATTAACGTATCATGCTTACTAGTATGTTATGCTGTGAATTTACTTCTCTGTTTGCTCTCTGATAGTGGAAATCGGCATGTTACCATGGTAAGTGGAGAAATGCAAGGGAAAGCACATTGGCAGTGAGAGCTGCAGGAGCCTTCAGATGGGGTAGGGGCTCGCCTGCAGCTTCATCCTTTGCTTGCTCTGTGGCCTGTGCATGTCTTCAGCTCTGTCTCATTAGCACCAATCAGAGAAAGCTTCTCGCCCTCTTTACAGTGCCTTGTTCTCTTGCCCGGGACTTTCCTACCTGCCCTACATTCTTACTGTGCTGGTCTTAAGAGTCAGCTGCAGTTCTGCTTTCTCTGGGATCACTGATTTCCTCAGATAAGGTTATGTGTCCTGCTGGATGCTGCTAGTGAACTCTGGGTTTTCTTTAAAATAATACTAGTATAATTGCTTCTTAAAATTGCCACACATAGTACTCAGCTATAACCTCAAACTGCAGTACTGGAGAGCATAACTTCTTTGATGATTATTGTTTTTGACATACGCAAGCCAAACGTTTCCCAAGGTAATGGTTTAGGAGAGGTGGTCAGTAGCCCTTGACTCCTCATGAGTGAACTGGGAAAATACCGGGTGTCACCTTGATTAGCAGAAGCTGGGTGAGAAGTTGGTGAATTGAAGGGGGTAGAGACAGTGCAGGTCTGATGGAAGTGTTGGGCACAGAGCTTATAATGATTTAAAAGGCAGTTTAATGTATATGTGAGCTCTTGTGTACAACTTTAGATGTGATGAAAATATAACCCTAACTTTATGTTTTATGTTTTAATTTCTTCACAGTGTAGTAATGCAGCCACTGAGCTTTTTATAGCATGTGAAATGGCAGGTGGACTGAAAGGCCCATGCTACCTGTAGTGAAGAGCTACAGGGTTGACAGCCAGTGGAAGGGTGGAGTTGGGAAGAGTGTGTAAGAACTTAGGACTTGGTATTGTTTTATTGGCAAAGGAAATAAGTTCTGATGAGGCTAGACAGGATGAGCTTTTAAAATTATTTCCAGGGGTTGGGGAGATAGCTCAGTGGTCTAGGTGCCAGGATCCAAGTTCAATCCTTAATACCACATGCAGTGCTGGCCCTGGAACCCTGGGAGTGAGCCTTTGCTGCCCCGAACCAGGCATAGTGATGCATGCTTGTAATCCTAGCACTGGGCAGGCTGAGACAGGAGGATCACTCACTATGAGTCTGAATTACGTAGTGAGACCCTGCATCAAAATATATTTAAAAAGAAGGAATTTATAAAATTATTAACAGAAACAAATAAAAAATTATATACTTAAATTTATTTTCTCATAGTTCTGTTCCATACTATCACATTAACTGTATTATAAATTATGAACTGTGAGCACATAACTGCATATGATTGGAAGGCTAAATCCATTTTTGGTTTATTTTCTGTATCCTTTATCCATCCTTGTGCTTTCACATGGAAGCCTGCTGTTGTACAAGTTTCACTAAGAACTGGATTTGGACAACTGAAAATAGGTACAGGGTGGCTACCCACATGGCCTCAGGCATGGGAGCCATGGCCCTGGAGGACAGCTATACCTTCTGGAGAGTAAATAAGGTGGAATTTGGCTGGAGTCTGTCTTATCCTTTCCCCACCATGTAGTTCTTTGGTTCACTTCTTTCTTTTAATAAGTTCCCTCAGAAGCTGAAAAATGAAATTGATTGAAGTCTGTATAATAATGAAAATGCATTTTGATATTTGTTAAATTTCTACTCTGGTCTGTATGGCAGAGGGCAATTTTGGTTACTTTTCTGGTTACTTTATACATCTGTTCTGTATCCTCCTGGTAGGTTGGTGAGAGGCCAGGAGCTTTGGTTTATAAAACTGGGAAGACAAGATAGTGGATCTGTATTAGATAATGGTTCATTAAGACTTTAAAATGGGAATAACAAACAGAACATGAATGTATTTTAACAGTAAGTAGCACCTATTCAATCCAAAGCCTACAAGCCCTGTGGAAGTGAGTCAGTGGCTTCCAGAGAGATCTCATTCATTTAATACAAAACTTTTAAAAAGATTTTTGTGCCCCCAGAGCTTTCTCGGAGAAAGTAGTTGCACATTTTTTCACATTAGGCTCTGCAAATGGTAGCTTTTATAATTTTTCTTTATAAAATCATATTTAAAATTTCTCTTGACTTTTGAGTAAATTTTAACTCATGAGCTAGTATTTTATTTCAGGATAAAATAAAACATTTCCTTTAAGAGGTTTAACAACAGTGCAATAATATTGTTTAGTCAGGTTATTCAGGTTGTCTCAGTTACTTTCTCTGGGCTGAGAGAAAATACCCAACACTCTCAAGTTAAAGGAGGGAAAGTTGTATTTAGCTCACAGTTCATAGAGGTTTCTTCTTGTAATTGGCTGGCTCCAGGACAGGGTGTCTTGGTACAGGAACATCACTGAGGATGGTTCTTGGTGATGTAGCAAAAGGTAGCAAAAGCAATGGAGGATCTCATTGGCATCTCTCTGCACCTTTTATCTTATCCAGATTACTTAGGGCAGATAGCACTCTTAATCCTGGTGCTCTGGAGCCTAGCACCCACCAAGCATCAATTCCAGCATCACACACTCTAGATCCAGGTACCTCTGAATAAGCCACACGTGTGACTGCATGAGGATGGGGGCGGGGCACATTCAGACACAAGCTGTAACACATCTTCATGTGTACCTTATAGTCATTTGAGGTGAACCTTGAAAAATGAGAAGATGTCTATATACTAAAAAAGAAAGAGGACACTGGAAGCAAAGGACTGCCTGCTGCACCAAGGAGAAGGGTAGTGCAAATGAAGCTTGAGACTTGGCCAGTCCACTGAAGCAAATCTTTGACGACCATGCTAGGAATGGTGCAGTATACACCATACTTGAGAATTTGACTTTATTCTGTAGGAAGAGAAAGGAAATAGTATGTATTTTAGCTGTAATAGCATCTGGAAGCACAGGGTCAGATTAGAACAAAGAGTAAGGTCTAGTGGTTGTTGAATGTATCTAGAAATTCCTGATTTTATGTAATCTTAGAAACTTTATTGTATCTATACTTTTTAACAAATTAAATTTTGTCTTTGATAGTACATTAATATTGTAGGGAACATAAAATAATAGAATATTATTTGATGAGCTGATGTGACCACATTTAAGCTTTGATAGTAGAAGAAAGATACCTTATTCACAATGTTCTTAAAGAATTCTCTTGGCAAAGGTATTTCTCAAGGCCAGGTGTCAAATATTCAAAACAAAAAGCCCCAACAGATCCGTTTAGTATAGCAAAACTGTTACAGAATTTGTGCAACTTGGAGCATTTTGGGCATTTCTCATTTCTGACACCACAAAGTCATCAATGGCAAAGCTAGCAACTCTGATACTAACCAGTAATATTATTTTTATTTATGACACTAAACAATATTTTATTTTTAATTGTCTTCATAATTATACAAACTTTTTGGTATACTTTTTATATAAAGGAAGCTTTTAGATTACTTTCTACAGCAGGATTCTGAAGAAGGGAAAGAAATGGACTGATAAGGACATTTCCTCTGGCAAATCTGTAGAAAGGAAATAACCATGAACCGAAGACTCCGGGGATTTGGCTTATAATCCTGCTGCATGTAACTTTTAATTATGCCGCAATAACCTGCTGAGTTGCTGAGTCTTTTATCATAAAATAAGTACATAAATGAGTTTGAGACTCAAGTGATTTAATTATGTGAAACATTAGGTTTTATTTTTTACTTGAAAAATTAAACGTAATATTTGCCTCCTTCATAAAATAGGCTGTTTTATTTATTTCTATTAATGGATGGCAAAAGATTCTGTTTGATTCATCCAGTATTCCAGTTCTGAAACTTTAGTGTACCTCAATTTCTCTGTCCTTCAGGTTACCATTTGAAATTTCTCACAAGGTTAATCAGATTTACTTCTTTACTCACAGGTCTGTTCCATTGTATTCATTGCCTTTTATGAAGTCCTTTTCATCTGTTACCTACTCTTCAAGCTGTTAAGTGGACCCCTAGTTTTAACTTCTGACATTTCCATAGCACTTACTTGTGAAACACTGATTTAAACACATAATAAATTCTACCTCATTTAATTCAAAGATTTTCCATAATGCCATCTGTAGTTGCTTGTTGGAGCTGATTGTTTTCTTACCCACTTATAGTCTTCCCCTGGCTCCCTTCTGTAAGCATTCTTCACCATCTTTTTCAGCATTTGTTCTGAACCCTTTAATCTGGGAGCCTGGTCTCTTACACTGCTTTGTAAGTCTTGTGGTTGCAGATTTACACCACTGCAACTTAGGTGTGCTATTTTCTATGCTGGAAGGATCTTTCTTTCATGTCTGTCAGCTTGCTATTATAGCCATCAGGGGTGTAACCTCTTCAGTTGAAGTACTTGGTCACTTCATTATTTCTGTCTTGTTTGGTATTTGTGTAGTTTGTCTTCACTCTTTAGACTATGAAACTTGATATTAGAAGCTGTATTTTGCTCCTCATTGTTACTATGTCTAGCATAATGTGTAGCATTATTTATGACACTAAACAATATTTTATTTTTAATTGTCTTCATAATTGTAACTATTGAACCCAGGCAACATTATAGATGGTTAGGAGACTGTCTTCCTCTTAAGCCTTTGCTCTGAACTCTGATATCAACGTTGTACAGTGTCAAAACCATGATGTTATTTGTACCATGTTAGTTATGAGGTAATGTTCATTATAGTACTTGAAGCACATTACTTCTCTCTATAGAAATTTTTATCTTCTTGTGAATGCAGTGTCGAAGTTGACCCTGAGTGTGTATATGGCTACAATTTTATTTTTTGTTTTTATGTATTTAGTACAATGTCTAGAGGGTCCCACTATATAGAGTGGACTCGTAGTGATTTTCCTGTTTTCAGCCTCCCAAGCGCTGAGATTACAGGCATGCGCCATGATGCCCAGTATCAGTCGCTGTCTCAGCACACCCCAGGGCTGGCACGGCATGCAGGGGGTTCTGCCTAAGTAGGCACTTTAGTCTGCTGAGCTCTCATGCTTGCCCTACAATTTGATTTTTAAAAATAATTATAAAAGAAGAAAACCTTCAGAAACTTTCCAAAGGAATGCAGATGTTACTAGAACAAATTCTGTGTGATATGATTCCTTGTCTTTGTAGCAATGTCTATTTATTGCCCTAAGGGAAGGTTACAAAGATTATTAGAAAGGAACACAGGTGCATCACAGGGAACATAACGTAGTTAAGGCGTTATAATGTTTGATGAATTCTTTAGGGATTTGGACTTTGGAATCTGAAAGAGAAATTAATCTGTAATCTGCTGTTACAAATTTAAGTGAATGCAAGAATTGCATAAGTTCATATGAACAGTGTAGTGCACTTGTAACAGTGTTCTTCAGTGAAGTAACCCATAGGTGATATTGTATGATCTGTGTGTGTAGAATGAAATTTGTTATAGATGGTTCACACAGTTGTAGAGTCTAAGAAGTTTCATGATCTGTTACTTGCTTAGATGGAGACCCAGGGAAACTGGGCTCCTTCTTTGAAGGCCTTGCCATTTCTGCCTTGGACCCAGGTGACTATGGGTCGAAACTATGAATGATTAGCCTCTGTTCTTTTAAGCTGTGGGCATTGTGCACTTTATCCCAGCAACAGAACAGTAACTAATATATATTTTGGTACCAGGAGTAGGATTGTTGCTGTGACTAGATCTGACCATGTGGTTAAGAAGCCTTTGGAATTGGTCTGTGGGAAGAGTTTGAAAATGTTTGAAGACATGGGCTAGAAAAGCCATAGAATTCTGTAAGAAGACTTTAATGAGTGATTTTTGTTAGAACTTTGAAGACCAGAATAGAAAGTGGATATAAAGTCATGCTTCAGGAGGTTTCAGAAGGGAATGAGACTATACTAGAGGCTCTGCATGTTCTATTGTACAAAATCTGTACATTTTGCCCATGTCCTAAGACTTTGTATAGCTTAAAGATCATAGAGAGCCAGAGAGATGGCTCAGTGGAATAAGCACTTCCCTGGCAAGTGCAAGGGCCTGAGTTCAATCCCTGGTTCATTAATCTAGTGGAGAAAATTTCAAGGCAGCCCAGTATTCATTCTGCGATATGGACACTGGTACTGCCTTGAGTAAGATTTATAATGAGAACGAGGAGCAACTATAAGAGCAAAAATTGTGAAAAGTTGGCAATTTCAATAGAAAGTGAGTGTCTGAAAATTTGGGTTCATAAAGAGCATGGCTTCTGAGAAAAGATTAGCACTGAAAAGATGCCAAATGGGGGCTGGGGAGATGGCTCAGCAGAATAAGTGCTTCCTTGGCAAGCACAGGGCCTGAGTTCGATCCTTTGTTCCACAAAAAGAGGCCAAAGATTTTTATAATAATAATAATAATAATAATAATAATAATAAGTATGGGTTGGAAGTATGTGAAGGATCATTGAGACCCCACTCTTTGCTAGCTCAAGAGTACATAACTATCAAGTTTTGATTTGAGAAGTAAGCTAATGAGTTCTTTGCTAAAGAAGGTCTACTTAGGGAAACAGTTCCCCAGGATTCATTTCACCATGCTCAACTGTCCACATATTTAGATGATGCTGCAGGCATGTCCAAGGGGGCTCAACTGCTGCTTGAGCTAGCATCACACTTTGGCATCATCCACATGGTGCTCATTGCACATATACCATGAATGTAAGCCTTATAGAGTAATGAAGCTTCTGCCAAGCTTTCAGAGGAAGGCCAGGAAATATGCCTATGAGAGAGTAGTGCATAGAGCTCTGTGAGGCTGAAGGTATAATACACACCCCAAGAAATCGAGAGCAAAGCCTCAGGCAGTGAGTGTCCAAGGCAGAGGTCTTATGGGCTGCAACTGGCAATGATGTACCGGCAGGCCTGCCTAGTTTTGGGAGCTCACACCTTGTTAACTTGCCCTGAATATTGGCTATGGAGCTATAGGGTTTAATGTGTGCCCTTCTATTGGGTTTTGAACTTGCTTTAAACCTATTCCTTTCTATTTCTCACTTTTGGAATAGGAATGTTTACTCTGCCATTGTACGATGGGAATTTTAAAAAGTTTTTTTTTTTTTTTTGAGTTTTACAGAAACAGCTAATAGTTTGTCTTGAATCTCAGAGGAGACTTTAAAGTTGAACTTTTTAGGAATGCTGCAAGTGTCAAGACTTTGGCACCCCTTAAGGATAAACTAAAGGCATTTTGCATAGTGAGATTTATATGAGTCTTTGGGGGGCAGTGGTGGCATGTTATGGTATACATTTAAAATTCTCTCCCTAAACCCCTTCTGGGTTTGAAAGGTTGCTGGGTCATGGGCATGCTCTACTTATCATTGGATTTGCCCAGCAATAAATTTTGTATCTGAATAGAGAGCTGAGTTACTCTTGGCGTGACCTGGAAGGATGCATTCTTGTCCCTGACTCCTCCCTTCTCTGTGTTTCCTGGCTTCTGCTGCTGTTTCCCTCTGTTGCACTGCTTTGCCTTTGAGCCTGCTGACCATCAGCTGGAACCAGGAGCCAAAACGAACCTCGCCTCTTTTCCATGGCAGGTGTCTGGTATTTTGTTCCAGTGATGTGCATGTGACTAAGGTCACTCCTGCTATGAAGCAGGAAATAGCAAAAGGCTTGAGCATCATCTCATAGATGGAACAGCTGTGACTCAAGTGCTGTTTGGATTGTGCTAATCCGATCAAAGCCTATGATAAGCTAGCTGCCTAGGGATGGAACCAGTCAGGTTTTCACAAATCATTTTCAGTCCATCAGAATTTTTGATCAGTTAAAGCAGCAATGGTTAAAATATAAGTTATAGTCTATGACCATACCACCCTGAGACCACCCACTATCATCTAAAGTATAGATTACAATTCCTCATCTTAAATTATCCTCATTCAAAATAATATTGATACTATCTGGGTTAGTTTTTAACAGTTTTAAAAAGGATTTGCTTTTCCTTAATGCTTATATTCTTCCCTAATTATTTTTTGACCACTTAGTTTAATTATTTAAATACAGGATGACCAAATATTGCATAGTTTTCATTAACTTGTATAAGATGATGATATAACAAAATATAAAATGATAATTTTATCAAATTTATTTGATATGAGAATTGACTGAGTGAAATAACCTTCGCCTATGCGACAGTTGGATTAAGCAGTGTATATGCAGATGCTCTACTCAAGTAACATTCTGGGTAAACTATTGAGTGGTTAATATAAAAGTGGGTAGGGTGAGGCTGTTTATAGGCTGTAGATGTTTAACTATTAATTGTATTGGTCTACAAGTTTGATCATCAAACCAATATTCCACCCTAGAACCTGTCAGTCAGACTCTGTTGGTGCTGGTTGGGGGTATACCTACTAATGTATGTTCTTAATGAACTTCTTAGAGGAAATTTGAGAGACACAGTGGCCACTACAGTGATTCAGATGACAAACATCAACTGGCTGTCTTGCAGTTTTGTACATTTGTTATCACTTGGAATGCTTTGTGAAATATAATTAACCTATTGATTCTCAGACTTTAGATCTGAGATGAGACTGGAATCAGTGTCTTCATAGCAAATTTCCAAGTAATTATAGTGCATGTGTAATTTAATATATGTTCCTAGTATCTGATAGAATTGCAGTAAAGCAGGTTACCTTGAGTCTTGGCAAAAAGAATCCATGGTCAAATGGACTTGAGAGTCGCTAAAAAATTATAAGTGTGTATGTGTGTGTGTGTGTGTGTGCGGGTGCGGGTGTAGTTCTAATTTTCAGAGCCTGAAGCACTAAGGGTTGTTGACACAGATGTTTTTGGCGGACATGGAAAAAGAGTAACTGTCGTCCCGTTTGTTCAAATTGTTCAAAAGTCCTGCTGAAGGAGTGGTGTTGGACTTGTGTATTCCCGGCACACTGGGTTGAAAAGCTCAATATTAGTAATGCACTGAGTAGGAATTTAGTTTATTCTTTTAGGTATCTGTTGCGTGAGACACTGAACAAACTCATCATGAGTTCCCTGTTTTTTTTTTTTAAAACAAAGGGCTGGGGAGATGGCTCAGTGTAATAAGCGCTTCCCTGGCAAGCGCAAGGGCCTGAGTTCAATCCCCAGTTCTGCCAAAAAAAAAAAAAGCAAAACAAATGAGTTCCCTGTTTTTATTTTAACTGCTATGCTAAATACCATATGTTTCCTTATAGCATTTACCATGGATAGTAAAGTGTAATTTATGCAATGATAGATGACCTTTGAATCTACTTAGGGGAGTTGTGGGTAACTTTCCCCACCTATTTATATTGTGTAAAGTCAATATTTCTAGAAGCAGAAATCATCAAAATTTAAAAAAATATTTTAGGAATAATAAGTACTTTTGAGTAACCAGTTTTGTCTACCATCTTGATTGTAACCCTTCATGGCAGATAATATCTTCGTTATTTACAAGTGAGGAAAGAATTCCATTTTAACCTTTAAACCCATAATTTTTATTTCTGTTATGTAGACATTTTGCCTTTTTTGCTTTTTAATTGAGGTGTACATTAGGCAATCCATTATTTACTTTGGAAAGTACTTTAAGGTTGAAGATGGGTGTGATTTACTTCCAGTTTTACCTGTAAATAGCCTTGTGTCTTTGGAAAAGTTACTTAATTTGCTCCCTACTTTTTTCCATTATCATATTTATACTGCTTTCTGTGCCTTCCTCCCAGCCAACACAGGTGGGGGTGTGTGTGAGTGCATGCGTGTACGTTCAGTATAAAGCACCATCTGTGATCATAAAAAGGGTGAGCAGAGCACCTTGATTTGTAAGCACTTTCCCCCAAACTTTAGTGAGTTTCAAATGCTATCAATGAGGCTTACTTCTGAAAGTATGTTAGTTGGTGTGAAATGACTAGCGTGTGACTGCACTGTGACAAGGTGCTGAAACGTCATTCACTGGGTGACTTGGAACTGAAAACGTTGCACTGCAGCCAGTTGCAGAATTTAGGATCTTCTGTACCAGTCTGATCCCCCATAGGACAGAACTTCGGACACCTCTGTGGATAAAGGGGAAGGGAGAAGTTAACACCTCTGCTATTATTGACGCTTGACTTTTGTACTTGCTTCTTTGTAAGTGGCTGAGGTAAAGCTCTGTTGGAATGACCAATAAGAATTGACTCATAATATTTTATAAAACCTAAAGCTCTTGTTTGATTGTTAGGGATTCAGAATGTGATCCAAGGCTGTCTACATGATTTGATTAAAGTTGGAAGAGATTTTTAAAAATGAATTTTAAGAACGGTACCAGAGTGAATTCTGTTTTCCTCAGACACCGAAGGAAGGAGTGTGGTGTCCCAGTGGCACTCCCGGGCTGGTATGTTTATCTTGGCTTCTTGGGTATTTTTCTAGCTATTGGCATGGTCCATTTTTCTTTTTTACTCTTTCTCCCCTTTCATTCTTCCTTCTTTATAAGGCTAAAGAGACAGTACTTTTATATCTTACAAATTAGAAAGTGCAGCTTAAATAAGAATTTATAGAGCTGATTGTTCAGTTTACCTTATCATTTGTCACTGAGCATGTATGCTAGGGAGGAGTTAGGTGATGCCAGAAGCTAGAAGGGGAGCCAAGTAAATACTCATGTGCAGTAGATTTTTAAATATTGGGGCTTGGTTATCTGACATGATTTTTTTAAATGTATTTAGTTGGTACAGGGTCTCACTATGCAGCTTGGACTTGTAGTGATCCTCCTGTTTTCAGACTCCCCAGTGCTGGAATTGCAGGCATGAACCACCACACCCAGACTTGGTGGCCAGCTCAGTGAGTCCAGGGGTCAGGGCCAACACAGCATGTGGTATGGGTATCAGGGATCAAACCCCGGCCCCTGTGTTTGCCTAACAGGCACATAGTCCCCTGAGCTATATCACTGACTCTTGCATATTTTTTTTAACTTTTGGTGAAAGATGAAGTATATATGGAATTAATGTACTTGTGGTCAGTTGTGCTGTGCTTCTCTGGTGATTTCATTCTGAAATGTTAAGTATTCTCTGAAGGTCACAGAATGTGAATACAACTTGTTTTCTAGGTGCATGTCAGATACACAGCTTCAAGTTGTAGATACGGATTTGCTAATCAGCATCTTTTGTCATATGAATTGGAAACCTCCCATCTCCATGCAGCCTTTCAGTTTCTCCACTCCAGGCTTCAAATAATGATTTTTAGTTCCAAAATTTAATCATCTGTTTCAACATTTACAATTTGATGTTTTTGGGAGAGTATAACCAAGTCCCAACCAAAAGGCTTCTAAAGGACAAATAATCTGAATTTTCTTTAACTTCTAGCCTCTACAATGTAGGTTGATCACTATGCCCACTAGTACTCCTGCAAAGTAAATCCTGTTACCAGGAAGAGGAGAGCACAGAGCAGGAAACATGTTGGCAGAGGCTATCAAGCAGACCACTGACTCTGCTTTGAAAATTGAATCTAAGCCGGGCGTGGTGGCGCATGCTTGTAATCCCAGCACTCGGGAGGCTGAGGCAGGAGGATTGTTGTGAGTTCGAGACCAGCCTGAGCTACAAAGTGAGCTTAAAGCCAGCCTGAACTGCATAGCAAGACCCTGTCTCAAAAAGACAAAAAAAAAAAAAAAAAAAAAAAAAAGAAAATTGAATCTAACCATGTTTTCACTTTTCTCTTGCACTTTTGTCTTACTGAGTTAGAGAAAAGTAGTGCTTGTAAGAGTAAGTCAGTCTACTTGAGATGGGGTGAACATGAAGATCACATTCCAGGGGGTGGACTGTTGAAGACCTTCTCATGGCCTCTCATAGGCCAAAGTTTCCGTGGTTCACTAAACATCTTACTTGAATACTTTTAAGTGCTTAGCAAAATTTTGAATGCATGTTTCACAAAGGGTTGGTTCTATGTAGAATAAAGTAGAGGTAAGCGGATAGTGTACTAAACTTAAAAGACAAAACAAGATTTTATTGAGGTTAACAAAGTAAACTCCCCTGTTTTAGAGAACTGTTGAGTCTTTAGTGTCTTTCCAGGAGTGCTAATGTGTGTCATGAACAACCTACACTGGGAATTCAAAAGTTAAAGAAAATTCAGATTACTTTCTCCTCATATCTCTGGAGGTTATTTGTCCTCTACAAAACTTTTTGTTATAGTCTGGTTTTCCTCTCCTCAAAGCACATACTTTTTAGACGAACTAGATAATGCCTGAAAATAGCGCAATTATTTAAAACCTTGAGTAGTGAAATTCAAAGGCTGTGTGGAGTTGTATGATTGTCATTGAGTTTATGCGGTTGTGCATGGTTATGTGTGCATCTTGGTCAGCTTTGTATGCAGAATACTTGAGCAAAACAACTTGAGGAAAGATTTATTTTGGCCCAGGTTATCAGAGGTTTTATGCAGTAGCCGTGTAGTTCTACTGCTTTGGGCGAATATGAAGCAGATAGCATGGTGGGACATGCATGATGAAATCCAGCAACTAACATAGAAGCTAGGACGTGGGTGGGGGGAAGTGGGTGGGGGGAAGTGGCCAGGGCCCAGGGGCCAGGCACAGGCCCCAGAGGCACGCCCAGGTCCCATCCCCTTTGAGCACACTTGCTGCGCTTCCTCTCTCCATGACTTCTCACTCATGTCCTCATAGTAGGATCTTCCTCCACTGATAAAAATAGACCCTGATGACCCAGTCACCTTCCCGGAGCCCCCACCCTGAACATGTGATTTTTCAGGAGGACATTATCTGAAGATTTCAGATAGTCTGCAAGTGAGAAGGGGTGGCAGGGAGGCCTTAAGTAGTAATATGTGCCTGCATTAGCTGATGAAATATTTTTCAGTTTTATAGAAACTGTTCAAAGAGAAAGAAAAACAATATTTTCATTTTGTTAGGGAAGATCCAAGAGTTTTTCTTAAGCATTAATTATAAATGCTAATCTTAACTCATTCATGAAATCTCTATTTACTTTTTAACTTTTCTTATGAGGAATAATTACTGGTAGTTTAGAGTTTAATGTTTTGGAACATATGATTTTTTTTTGAAAAGGGAAAAGTAAAATTTGATATCAGTTATTGCAATAACTGATATATTCTTAGTGCACTAAAGAAAATAACTACTTTTAAAATATTCCCACTTAGTTACACTGAAAAATACTATTTTAAAGGTATCGATGAGAGAAAATTTCTGTAATGTTTGGCTGTGTTTCAGTAGCTGATCAAAGAAACCACTAGAATTACATAGAAAATCTAGAATTTCAAAATAGCTTTAGATGTCCACAATAGAAGGAATAGGACACAGAGAGCTTCATGCCATCATCATTTGACTACCATGACGAGTAAGGGAACAGAGGAATAGGGTTCAGTCTTCTTTTTGTTCAGTTAAGTTTATTGGTACATTTTAGATATATATAAGGATCATACTCATCATGGGGAATTTGTATATGATGTTTTTATTCCTCTTTTTTTCCCCCAATCTTCTGAAAAATATATTTGTTAAAAAATTTTAAGGCAACTGCATGATAGTGAAAACGAATAGGCCTACCTATGTCATTTTTAAATATAAATTTGGAAAATAAGTCAATATTTTAAGTACCACTAGAAAATAATATTCCACCATCCTTAAGCCTTTAATTTCTATTAGAATTCTTAAACATTCAGATTTTTACATAAACAACCATTTTAGCTGTTCTTCTGCATATGTGATGCTTTTGTCTCAAAAACCCATTTCTAGCCCAGTATTTTTGAAGACTTTGTAAAACAGGATTGAACCAACAATATAATTTTCCTTTACAGACATTTAAGGAACAGCTGAGGGGTTTGGGCTAACAGGGTTGATATTGTTTGGGACATAGGGAAGCATTCTAGTTTCAAAGACTTTGAAATGTCAACAGAAATTATATCCTAGGAGTTAGTGAAATATGGTATGTCTTTATGTAGTTTTTTAAAAGCAGTAACCACTTGTTGTGCTTCATCTAAGTGGGATGTTTGGTAGGAAAATGGTCAGCAGAAGAAGCTTTTGTTTCTGTTTCTGGGCAGCCAACTGTATTCAGCAAATATTGGAAAATATTAAGGGTGGGGATGATGTGAAGGCTCTAGTTGGTTTTTTGTCTCCTCTTACTAGAAGGTAAAACCCCACAAGTGTTTCTCTAGCACCTGATATGTGTCTGACACATACTAGTTCTTTTAATTAGGAGGGATTTTGTACAAATTTGATTGTGTATACTTATTTGGCCATAGTAGCGCATTTATTAAAAATCAAACATCAGGAGCTCTGAGCCCTGCTGTGCCGTTCACTACGAGCACTGTGACTTGGTGACGTTACCATACTTCTTCCACATTTTACTTTCCTTGCTTGTGTAATGGACACGATGATAGCATCGTATCACAGGGTCTGTGTGGAGTGCCTAGATAGTATGAAGTGCAGCAAACATTTCAGAAGTGATTATAAAATAAGGCAGGACAGAGCATTGTGGTAAAAACAGTAATAAGGATGATAAAGAGTGGAAAATGTCCTGCTGTTGCCACAGCCCACCATGTTTGTCTGCAGATGACAGGAACATTTTATTTTTTGTTTGTTTTTGTTTTTGTGGTACTGGGGATTGAACTCAGGACCTTGCGCTTCCCAGGCAAGCGCTTATTCTACTGAGCTATCTTCCTGGAACATTTTAAAGAGATGAAAGGAAAAAGGGACAGAGTCAGGGCTTCATTTTCCTAGGGTATGATCTTATGCTTGCACTATGGCTAGCATGCTAATTATTTTTCTAAAATTACACATAGTCTAGGGATGTATCTCAGTGGTAGACCTCACATACACAAGACCATAGCTTTGGTCTCTTAATTGTGCCATGAACAGTCAAACAAAAAACAATCCAAAACTAAACTAAACTTCACACAAAATTTAGCAAGTGAATCCAAGCAAATTCCTGTACATTAAGCATAGCTTTCAGGGTAGAAGCAATAAGTAGCACCGAGGGGAAAACTGTGGAGAGGAGCTCATCAAGGTGTTGCAGTAGAGACTCTGTGGAGTGCATAGAGTTAAGAAGTTATTCACCAAGTGAGTGGGCTGGCCACATAATGAGTGTGTCAGTCAGAGGAGGGCCCTGCAGAACAGACCTGCAAGTCTGAGCACACAAACACAGGTGCAGGAAAGCCTGTGCCACAGAACGTTGAGGTGTAAGGATTTGAACTTTGAAGAGAGGGCAGGACGCACTGACAGAGATAAAAGGCCAGAATAGTTTGTGACAGCAGAAAGTAGCAGTGAAGGCTCTTGTACCCAAGGAAGTATAGGAGTTTGACAGGGAAAGAGAGAAGGAGGGATAGGAGAGCAGCATTTTCCTACTATTCTCTGACTGGATCATAGATTTATAACCTCATCTGGAATGAGGATGTTGAGCAGACTTAAATTCTCACTCATATACACATTTAAGTGATTGTAATGTAAGTTTAGGGATGGGACATGGATGTTTCATGAATTGATTTTTGTTTGATCAAAAGAGCTTAGTTTCGACAGCCATTTTCCAGATATATTAAAAAGAAGTAAGTTCTTTATTGTGACTTTTAGCATGGATTGCTAGTATTAGAAATATATAGCAATAATAGCAAAAACTCAACTTGAATTAGGACCCATCTTCTAATGTGGCTACTGCTTGCATGGTACAGGGGGTTACCTTGGCTGGCTGTTGGTGACCTTTCACTGGTGTGCTGAGCCTTGTCCCACATCTTGTGCTGCCCAGCTCTGTGCCCTGTGAATTATGCTAAGATTTATTCAGCTAGATTTGTTCTGCCCTTATATATGGACAGAAGAGAATACCTGATGATTTGAGAACAGCCCACGAAAAGGAGCTGGCCAACCTACAAATGGCTCATGCTTCATCTCTTACTAGAATTTGGGGTTCATAGATCCTATTTTGCATAGTGTCTCCTGTGCAAGTAATGAACATTTAAATGTTTTTGTGTTTTCCTGGTTCTTAGTCATCTAACCAGACATCTGGTAGTAGGTCCTTTGGAACTTTTCATTTCTGATAACTATAATAAGGCTTTATTGATGTTAGCTTGACCTGGAAGAGCTGCAGTTTAGCATGGGAGACAGGAAGTTCAAACGCACCAAAAAATTAAATTTGTATTACATGGCTTATTTTCCCAGTATTTATCTGGAATCGGTGCTGCAGAAACAAAAGCACACTACTGCAGCCACATGGTGAATTTGGTCAGTTTGCATTACTGCTGTCACGTTGGTGCCCTCTTCTGGAAAATGCACAAGGATGACAAGGTTTCCTGGGGAGAGGGCAGCACAACCTCCAGGTGACATTTATTATAGTTCTTTCTTACAAGGTCCAGAGTTTGGCTTCTGTGCTAAACAGAAAGAGCTATTAGGAGCTTTGACAATTAGGTTTAATTTTTCTTATTTAGACCTTTCAATCAGAAGGAAGATGCGATTTCTTCTAGGAAATGCATCCGACAGTATTTTCAAAAATGAGTTCATTTGAGGTGGTTGCCCTCACCTCATATGAAAGTCAAATACAAACAGCCGCTGAAAGCCAGCAGGAATTTAGGCAGCTGCTGATATCTAATAAAAGGCTGCCAGCTCTGATATCTCACGTCATCCTCAAAGTAACTGAGTCACAGTCTTGATCGGGAGCTAGCAGCTGACCTTGTACACTCTGTCACATGCAGCACTAAAGTATTGTTTGCCAATCTTCTGGTTTAATCTTCACAAAGCCACTTCCATTCTGTAGCAGAAAAATACTTGGAGGACGTGAACTTAGCCAACCTAACTGCCAGTTGGTGGAGCCAGCCTTTGAACTTGGACAGTCTAACTGGGGCTCTGTAACAGACACTTACTTTTAGTATCTTCTGAACTAATTATTACTGGCCAATAAAGTGAGCAGTGACACATAGGATGATTGATTTCTTTCACACATGGAGAGGGGGGACCCTCATTCTTTTGCTGTAGTGAATGTCACTCAAACAATTAACTGCTCCATGTGATTTTATTTTTTATTTTTTGTGTTTTAGGGAAGGGTCTACAGGATGTTCAAGGTCTCACTACTAGATAAGACTGGTAGTGATCCCCCTGTTTACAGCCTTCCCAGAGCTGGGATTACAGGTGTGTTGCCACCATGCCCAGTCTCAATTGTGTCTCAGCGTGCCCCAGGGGCGGGACCATGCTGGCACAGCAAATGCGTGCCAGCTTGCAGGTGCTTTAATCCATTCAGCTATTTAGCCATCCCTGCATGTGTATTTTTATGCTCATACGTTTCCGAGCTCTTTGGTCTCTCTGCACATTGCATTGTCTTACCAGATAATTCTGTCAGAATGGAGTAGCCACTGTGCCTCTGCCAAGACCCCACAGGGGGGATGGTTGCCGTCCCCGCCAGACAGACAGCTCTGCCTTGATAACTGTGCGCCTTATATTCGTGTCTTTGGGTCAGACTCCTGCTCTCCACGCCTTCCATTCCTGACTCTGTGTGCGGCCGTGCACTGACACACATTCCCTGTGTTCATTACCATGGCTGGTGACCACACGATCCGCAGAGCTTCCCCTCTCCCCACCACTTTCTGGACATGCTCTTTCTGTCATTTTCTAGGCCTAGGCCTCCTCCTCCTCCTCC
This sequence comes from Ctenomys sociabilis, assembly GCA_004027165.1. Classification (NCBI taxonomy): domain Eukaryota; kingdom Metazoa; phylum Chordata; class Mammalia; order Rodentia; family Ctenomyidae; genus Ctenomys; species Ctenomys sociabilis. The sequence goes on from PVKA01011309.1 coordinate 23,273, forward strand.
TCCTCACAAGTTGGTCATGCTCCAGCCTTTGCATGTTTTTCTTGCTTTTTGACTCTGTCTGGAATGCCTTTCATTTCCAATGCTTGCCTGTCTAACTTCCTTGACTTCTGGTTCAGTGGTTGCTTTCACAATGTGGCTTTCCTTGTCTGCATATGCAACAAAGTTTCCAGATTCCTGAATCTTCTAGGTTCTATTAGTGTTTTGTATTCTGAGAAAGGAACTCAAGGCTGCCTCACATGTGCTAGGGAAGCATAGCACTAATACTCTATGTCCCTAGCCCTTAGAAATTTGTTTTGAGACTGGACTTTGTTATTTGCCCAGGCTGAAAAATTTTTATAATGATTCTTATCCCTCAGCCACTCAGGGAGTGAGGCTTATATGGTTGTTCCATCGTTCCTGGTCAGGTTCTGCTTTTCTTCATAGAAAAATATATGCAATTTGCTCATTTATTGTTTCCTTTTAGCCCCACTGATGTAGAAATTCTTATTTTGTTTTCTATAGTGTTCAGAGTACCTGAAAACATGGTATGATCATCATAGATATAATATGTATATGTCTTTTCTGAATCAGTAAAGACGTCCATAGCAGTAGAGGAATAGTCATAGTAAAATGATTACTAGTGGTACATCATATAAATACTTGGGCACTACAGTCCCACTGTCTATGTGGGGTCCTTGATCTCAGCTTCTGCATCTGTAAATTGGGTCCCACTGCTGACTTTCATTAGACACTTGAGACAGTCTCAGGACTGTTATAGCCCAGGAGTGGAACACCCTAGATGCTGAACCAGTGTTAAATTCTGTGGTGAGTAGCACCTCAGTGGAACTGTGGTGGCCCTGAATGATTTCTTATTTACATTTCTTTCAGGAATAGATTACTTATCTGTGCAGTGCCTGAGAAATAAATGGCATGACGATGGCCAATAAGATTTCCTTGTCCTTCTCAGAGACAACTTATGTTTCTAGGTTTTATGTGTATCTTGCTTACTGACTCTCCTTCAAGTGGTTGTAGCTTCCACCTGTAATCCAAGTAATCCAAATACTCTTGGAGGTTGAAATTGGGAGGATCCCAAGTTTGAGTCTGATCTTGGCACTGTAGTAAATTTGTGAGACCCTGTTTAAAAAAAAAGTTAAAAGATTTGGGTGTACCTCAGACCATGGGTTTAATTCTCAGTGCTAAAGGGAAATGATACAGTAACAACAATGAAAAAGCCTTCAAAAAACTTTTTCTTTTTTTGTATTTTATGACAGGGTCTATAGGGTCTCACTGCATAGATCCGACTCACAGTTAACCTTCTGTTTACAGCCTCCCAAGTGCTGGGATAACAGGTGCATGCCACCACGCCCAGTCTCAGTGCCCTTTCAGTGGACCCCAGCCCCTGCATCTGCCTAAGCAGGTGCTTTAATCTGCTGAGCTATTTGTCCAGCCCTAAAAAACTGTATACTGACTGTGTTGCTGTGCCAGGGTTCAGGGCCCGAGTCTTCAGCTTGAAGAATGGCAAGGTGGTTATGCTGTTCCTCTGGTCTGTTTTCATCCTTGCACCTGTAGCCATTGCTACCCACACTGTGGGATTCTTTTGGCTAGACTTTGCCTTGCATGTGTATGTGATGGTGAACAAGATGGTGTTTTCTAGTTACAGCTCTCGGAGTACACTTTGTAAATGTGGAGTGGTAGAGTGCTGACAGCCTAGCCTGTTTTTTTTTCTTTTTTTTTATTTTACTAACACATAGCAATATAAGGAATTTTATTGAGGTACAGGATTACTCAGGAGCCCGAGGCAGGACAGTAAGTTTGAGCTGGGCTCAGCCTGGGGAGCACAGCAAGATAGACCCTTTGTCAAGATGAATTTTTTTTTGTGTGTGTATGTACACTTGTGTATCAATTCCCTTTAGCACTGAGAATTAAACCCATGGTCTGCTCTGAGGTGTACCCAAATCTTTTAACTTTTTTTGTGTATGTGTGTGTGTGTGTGCTGGGTCTCATTGTGCAGCTTGTACTCATAGGGAGGCTCCTGATTTCTGCCTCCCTAGTTCTGGGATTACAGGTGTGCACTACCACACCCAGATTCCATCACTTGCTCAGTGCTCCTTGGGCAGGGCCAGCACAGCATGAGGTGCCAGGGATGGAACCCTGGCCCCTGAACTTACCTAAGCAAGTGCTTAGTCTGCTGAGCTATCTCACTGGCCCTAAGATGAATGTTTTTTCAAAGTCCTGGGGTGCAGATGATGGCAGAACACTTATGTGGCTGCATAGTGCCATATTGTTGATTCCTAGTAAAAGTGGTTAACATGGGATATGCATGTGCACAGAACCCAACACATGTGTAATTGTTATGTGTTGTGAACTTACACTAAAAGATAAATAAATTGGGGGGATTGATATTTCTCCTCTGAGTTCTGTTGAAATTATTTATGTATTTCTTTCTATTAAAAAAGTGAAGTTAACTTTTTTAACTTCATAACAGGGATATGGCCCAAGTGTACAGCACCTACCTGGCAGGCACAAGGTTCTGAGTTCAATTCCTGGTACAAAATTTTAAAAAAAGTGGAGTTAAGGTCAGAAAAATTAAAATGTAAGTTCAAAATAAAGGGAAGTGAGAGAATTTATCTGCTGTGCTATGCCGACATCAGTTGCTCTGTGTCATTACTGATAGGAAAGGTTACCAGACAGAAAGGAAGAAGCAGTAGCCAAGCAGCTGCTCCTTTCTTTCCTTTTTTAAAGGGGCCAGTTGTCGAGGACCTTTGCTCAGTGCTTGTGATACAATGGGGATAGAGTCAGTGGCGGTGAAGGACTGGGATCTTCAAAAGGCAGCGCTTTCAGAAAAGCAGCACTCTGGTGGCAGGGTAGGTAAGATAGGCTTCTGAGAGCTACCATCCTCTTATTTTGCTATAGGATCACCATGTGTCTGAAGAATTTGGTGTGCAGCTTACATTGCTATGGGGCCCACCCATGGGTGAGTGAAATGGCAGAGGCTAAGTCTGAAGGGGGAGCTGGGGTCTCCATGTGTATGTAGGACTTTGTCTGACATGCCATGGAATGTATATGTTGTCTTGAGATAGGAGCTTTAGAAATTTTGATATTGCTGAATTTGTGATGGCAGTAAGCAGGCTGTGAAGGAAAAATACAAAGAAAAGACAGGTTCCTTTTCTACTTACGGGGTAGAGAAGATTTAATGGATCATAGGCCACTTGATAAAGCTCCAGAAAAATAGCAGAAATATAAAAAAATCACAGAAACAGATAAAAACAAATAAAGAAGGTGTGAGACAGACTCTCAGATTGACAGTCAGGGAACATCATTATCGGAAACTCCTTAAATGTAGAATGAATACTTTAGGAGATAAGTTTGCCAAGCAGGATATAAGATGTCAACACACACACCCCTCCTACCCACACACGTTGAAATATTTGATATGTTAAAACCTATTTTTTCCTTATTGAAATTCAGATACTTGGATGTTCTGTGTTTATTCAGAAGATCCCAGGATCTGATAATGATAGAAAGGTTATGAGGCTAGCGTTCAGCCTTCACATCTGGTCCTTTCATTTGATGTTGGAGTTGGAATGTTTTAATGAGCATGGTGATTATTTGCAAGTGTGAATTCCATGAATCAGTGAAGCACTTCCTAGAACACAGGGAGAATCTTTTGGCAAGCCCTTTCTTTCTATACTCTAGAGACTTAGTAGAGATTTTATTTTATTAGATTGTTTATAAAACAATGGAAAAAAGAGTTTGAACTATGGAGAAGAAGGGGACATCCAAACTACTGAAAGGCTTGAATACTCAACAGACTAGAGGGAAAATGTGTTGTGTGTTGTGTATTGAAGGAACAGTAGGGGGAGTTATCCTGGCTGAGAAGGACCATCCAGTCTGCTTTATCAAGCGTGAGCAAGGCTAGCTGCATTGTGTTTTATTCCCTTGATATACAGTGGCCCTTGTGTTCTAGCCCCGGTTTGTATTGGGACTGTAAAGACAGTACAAACACCCGAACTGTGAACTCTGCTAAGAATGTGAGGTCACAGTAACATGACCTCACAGAGAGCTGGGTTCTCGGAAGGCCCTACAGAACAGCAGAATCCGAGCTTGGGAAGAGAACAGACTGCAGAGGAGCTTTGCCGAACAATGATGGCTCAGGCATGCCTTCGGGGAGGTTGTGATGGGTTCTTACTAGTGTCTGATTGCTGTCGGTGAGTGGGATTGCTGTCTGATGCTGAAGTAGCATCTTCTGTTGTGTTTAACCAATCTTGGAAGTCATGAAATGGGATAGAATGAAGCCATCTAGGAATGGAATATTTGTCTCACTTTGTTCCTTTCCTATTATCTATTTACTTTTTCTTTCTATAGTATGGGAGTTAAACCAGAGTAGTCACCCTGGACTCCATCCTCTACCCTGATTTTTAAAAAATCTTTTTTTTAAAAGATGGGATCTCCAGAATTTGTCTAGCCTGGTTCAAACTTGTGCTCATACTGCTTCAGCATCAGAGTGCTAGCATTGTAAGTGTGCTTCCCCAGGCCCTTTTTGTTTTTGTTCTTCTACTGTTTTTTTTTTTTTTTTTTTTTTTTTTTTTTTTTTTTTTTTTTTTTTTTTTTTTTTTTTTTTTTTTTTTTTTTTTTTTTTTTTTTTTTTTTTTTTTTTTTTTTTTTTTTTTTTTGTTGTTGTTGTATGTTTTTAGAGAAAGATCCAGAGAGGTTTTATGACATATCTTCTAAAATTACATCTTTTTGGTATATATAAGGAACAAAAGATGAAATATATGTTGTAACATAGTTTGAGGAATAAATATGTTGTACTCCAACACTTATATGGGAAAACAAAAAAATAATTGAAATTCCTATGAGTTTACTTATTATAAGTGTGAACACATTACTACATGCTCAGTTTTTCACAAAACTGCCCAGTAATGTTAACTTTAGAAAGATAGGTTTAGCATAAAATATTTAAAGTTATTTTCATGAAGATTTCACCACAATGAAGTAATTTATTGCAATTAGGAGATATTTTCCCTTGGAAAATCAAAGTGGCTTCCTGATTAAGATCAGCTCTACCTCCTGCTTGACCTGGGTCTATTCCAGTTTATGCCAGTTGTTGTTCTTTCATTGACTATGGGTTAGTATTTGACTCCAATTTTTTAGGAAATGAAGTATTATTGATAGATGCACTAAAATAAAGCATCGTGGGTTTGGTTGGTGTCTGTTGTGTACCCTAGGTTTCTTCCATGGTTTCCCCTGGAAATGCATGAACTGACAATGAGCTTTTGTATATGTTTGCATCGAAAGGGTCCTGTCCTTCCTTCCTGACCCACACCCTGTCTTTCCCACCCCTTATTTCAAGGGCAGCTGCTGAGGTTCTTTCTGATGAAGGGTGTGTGCAGGGGCCTTGCCGGGTGGCAGTCGGTGCTGCCAAGTAGGTGGTGGCTGGGAAACGAATTCTCTGCAGACATCTGTTGGCACAGCTGGTCACCCTGTAGCCTTCGATGCTTTCCCAGTGACAGCAAAGCTGCCCGACCACCCTGGTGGCTGGTCACCACAGAAAATGGGGAGTTGTCCATTGGGTGGAATAAGTGGCAATATTGCTTAGTCTGTTTACAAACATAATTGTTCTTGCATTGGTGGTCTTCATCGTTATTTCATTGTGTGAATTTGTAACTTTTCTTTGAATTTCTTTTGAAATTCAGTGTTGTTTGGTGTCATTATTTCTCTTAATGATATTGTCATCACACCAAAAAGAAACTCTACAGCATCAGCAGTATTATTTTTAAATCGATAATCCTTTTAAATGTTATGAGTTATAATTATATACATAAAAGTTTATCATCACTTTTCCTTCTTCAGAGTGTCCTAATTTAGACAGTAATGTGCTACTGTACTTTCTGTGCAGATCAAATTAGAGAGGAACTAAGGGACAGGGGAGGGAAGGGCCAATTTAGCTGAGCCTGGAGTAGCTTTTAATGTTTGTAAAAGTGGCAACAGAACAACAAAGGGAGAGTATATGATCCAGGCCTTATAGAGTCTGTAGGTTCAGAGTATTTACTATGTGGTTCATTCCATAGAATTCTGACTGTCCTGATTTAAATAAACTCTGTGAAATTGTATTAGCAGACATTTATCATATCATGGCTTTGTTGCCAAGTGAAAAATGAGGATTAACTTCCTGTGATGGTACCGTTCTTAGTGTTACACACAAAACAACACCTTTCCGCTGGCCGCAGACTGTAGGCTGTGCCTTCTCCTTAGAGCAGAGCTGCTCACACTTGGCTTTCCTTCAGTAAGTTTGTAAGGGCAAAGTTATTTTCTTCTTCACCATGTTGATATTAAGTAGCATAAAAGCTATAGGTGGGTTCTTAGTAGAAATTAAGGCAGTGGCAGAAATCAGACTGTTCTTGTCCCTGCATTTTGTCACTGTCTTCCGCTCATGAAAATGAAGTCCAGTTTCACCTAAAAATTTCCAATGCATTTTATTTAATTTCAATGCATGAATCCTTTTTAGTTCATGTTTGATAAAATGAAAATAAAGCACTTACTTTTCCTCAGGGGAAAAGTACAGTAAGATAATTTGAGTTGGGGCCATAAGCTTGTTATATTTTTCTTAGAAAGTCACTTTTCCTTGAAAGGAACTTTTAGAAACAATAGATATTGACAAGCATTTTTTCCAAAGTATACAGAATATCTCCACTTTATGGGAAACACTGATAGTTTTTAGTCAATTGTTACATTGAAGCTTTTGACAAAAATTTCAAACTTTGTGTACCATCAAAAGTTTGACAGCTTCCCCCCCGTACTTATAGACTCTTCTGAAGTTAATAATGGTGACATTAATGGAGTTGATTTCTCTAATATTGGGTAACGAAGTTGCCAAAATCAATAACCAGTGCATAGTACTAGAAAATAGATGTGTATACATAAAAGACCCACTCAAAGTGTAGCATGATATTAGTATAACAGTACAAAAGGAGCTGTACCATAAATCTGGCTTCTATATTGTGGTTACCTTTTAAAAAATTGTCATGTTTTATCAAAAAGAACAGTTTTCGGAAATATTTTTTTCTCAGTATCTGTGAGATGCCAAATTTTCTTAATGTATTCTAACCAGAAGAGTATGTTATTTGAAAGTAAATGTCAAAGTGACTTTGAGAACCCAGTTTTCCTCTTTTTGCCATGGAAAAAATTTATAAGAAATTTAAATCACTGATATTGGTCCCACTAGATTTTATACTGTTTTTGAAAGTTATTATTTATTTATTTATTTTTTATTTTTTATTTTTTTGTGTAACTGGGGATTGAACACAGGCCCTTGCACTTGCCAGGGAAGCGCTTATTCCACTAAGCCATCTCCTTGACCATAAATCTGGCTTCTATATTGTGGTTACCTTTTAAGAAACTGTCATGTTTTATCAAAAAGAACAGTTTTTTCTGTTCTTTTTTTAATAAAAAAAGTTTTTTTTAATAAAAAAGTTATTTTTTATTAAAATAGGGTGCATTCCAGGAGATTGATTTGTTACTTTTAAACTTTTATTTTAATTATTAATACAGTGCATAACTTTAGCCCATATAAGCAGAAGCTCTTTGGATTCCTCTGAACTTTGACTTAAGCTTCTGAGAGCAAAAAGTTTGATAACTACTTATCTAAGATTGAGGTAATTGCATTATTAATCTTTTGAAATATAGTAACTGAAAATACATTTATGACTATTGAAGTATAGTATGATGGTTTCATTTAAAGGTTTTCATTTAGTTCCGCAGTATCATGGTAATTTATTCAGATATTTCTGTATTTGCCATATAAGAAGAAGCTTTTTCCATTGTTACATCTTCTTTTTTATTAAATTTTATAGCAATGCTGGGGTGAAAAAAGCGCAGCTAGAGGATCACTCTGAAATGGGGAGTACTTACATTCTGGAAAAAGAGACCACAGAAAGTCTCAGTAACGGTACCAGCAGCAATGTGGAGGCCGCTAAAAGGCTGGCCAAACGCCTGTATCAGCTGGACAGATTCAAAAGATCAGATGTCGCCAAACACCTGGGCAAAAAGTATGTTTTAACTCAAAACTAGTAGCTGTTGGAAGTGTGTGTGTGTGTGTGTGTGTGTGCGCGCGCGCGCATGTGCATACCTGTGTCTATTTGAAGTTGTCACTTCAATAACTAAGTCTGTTCTTTTTTTTTTTTTTTTTTTTTTTTTTGTAGCAATGAATTTAGCAGACTGGTTGCAGAGGAATATCTGAAGTTTTTCGATTTTACAGGAATGACACTAGACCAGTCTCTCAGGTATGATAAGACATTCATGTTTGTTGTTTGTGGCCTCCAAATAATGCATTCTTACAGAAGAAAGTTTTTTTTAAACTGGACTCTTATTGTTTTAACCTGCTGAGTTAACTGTGGAACTTCAGATTGTATCATAGATATTAAACATAGTGGAGAATAATAAAAATGTATTGCTTTATGAAATAACACATCAGCTGATATGCATGTAATAGTAAGCCTGAGTCCACATGGCATAGCAAAGAATGATGGTAAAGCAAATCTGGGGAAAACATGGGTTCATTGAGAGTTTTCCTTTCAATTTTTTTTGTAATAAAATATGCAAACCAGTATTTGCTATCTTAGCCAGTTGTAAGTATGAAATTAGTGGTATTAAGTGTGTTCATAGTGCTGTGCATTCATTGCCACCGTCCATTTCTGCAACTCTTTTCATCTTACTAAACTGAAATGCTATACCTACTAAACAGTAACTTCCATTTCTTTATTCTCCCATCCCTTGAAGCCACTGTTTTCTGTCTCTATAGATTTGATTACTCTGAGTTTCTATTACATAATTGTAATTATATGGCATTCATCTTTTTGTGGCTAATTAGCTAGTATATAGTGCCTTCGTGGTTCACCTATATCATGATATGCTGCAGGATTTCTTTATTTCATTTTTAAAACTGAGTAGTGTTACATTGTGTAACTATGCCATCATTTTCGTATTCATTCATCCTGCAATAGCACAGATTGCTTCCACATTTTATATAATGTGAATAATGCTGTTGTAAATATGTGAATAAGTATCTCTTGGGGACCCTCCTTTCAATGATTTTGAATAGGGCAATTTGGTTTTTGAATGATTAGTTAAAAAAAAAAAAACACCACAGTTGAGTTTGCAAAATTCTAGATATTCTCCTAAGCAGTTGCTCATAATTGCTAGGTAGTTGTTTAAGATATGGTATCAATGATTGAATGAAATAAAAATGATTATCATAATAATCAGCAGAAAATATCTATAAAATAGTTTTTACACAATACCTTGTTTTTGTTAACTACTATAAATGAAGTTGCTTAAGGTACACTGCTTGCCACTTTTTACATCATACTGTAATGCATATGCCTGAATGTACCTGAAGGTAAACTTGGACAGCAGGTGTACAAATGTTGTATATGATGTGATGTCAGGGGCTGGAGGAGTTCTGAGCTCATCGGGTACAAGTCTTCAGGTGTACAGATCAGAGACCTGGGGCCAGGGAGGTGGAGTGGATATGACTGGGTTAGGTTGGCTTTTTTAATGAATGGTAGGTACCCACTGGTTTTCTAATGAAAATAGCCAAGCAGGAAGGAAAGGAATGATATGGATATTTACTTACTATGTATTATGGTGGTTTATTGTAACAAGGTATGAAAAATAAATTTGATCAGTATAACTTAGGCTAGCTAAATCTCTAATAAGGAAGAAAACAGAATTTCCACAGGAATAAGACTAATTGTACAGATTTTGTAATAATTGGATTTCTAAGAATACTTTAAATGAATTTTTCCCCTTAGCACCACCTCGTTAAGGCAGTGTACCTACGTTATCAAATGAAGGTCATCAGGATTAATTTATGCTAAAAAATACTGTTGGTGACTCTGATTTAGAATGATGTAATTTTCTGGGCCTATTTACTATTGCAAGAAATCTTGTACATCATTTATTGCATAACAAATAAATTTCTATTTTCCAATTTTTTCAAATGATGATGAAATACTATGCTAGATAAAATTAACATAATAGTAATTTTAGTATTGATTCAGTGGAGATTTTCATGTAACAAATGACAAAAGGACACTTTGCATGTGGAGTTGTAAAGCATCCTATAGGAGCATGTATTAAAGCTTAAGAGCTTTTTCTTTTAACTTCTTAATATTGGCTGCTTGAGTTGTGTATGGTGGCACAGCCTGTAATCTCAGCACTTAGGAGGCTGAGGCAGGTGGATCTTTGCAGGTTTGAGACCAGCCTGGGCTACAGACTGAGCTCAAGGCCAGCCTAAAGTACATAGCAAGACCCTATGTCAAAAAGAAAAAAAAAAAGTAAAGGAAGAAGGAAAGCTGGCTACTTGCATTTAGTCATACTAGAAAAATTAGCGACAATATTTTCATGATATATTGACTACCCTATTTTTATTTTTTATGTGACATTTTATAAATTTTAATATAAATTTATATTGAATACTGATCTATTAAACTATTTTTTTTGAGAGGAGACAACTGTGTAATATCTTAAATTTGTGTAAATTAACTTTAATTGATAAATAAAAATATAGTAAGTTTTCTAAAACTTTTTTTGCCCTAATTCTTTTTCTTTCTTTTTTAAAGGTATTTCTTTAAAGCATTTGCTCTTGTGGGAGAAACTCAAGAACGAGAGAGAGTTTTAATACATTTCTCCAATAGATATTTTTATTGTAATCCAGATACCATTGCTTCACAAGGTAATCTTACAAAAATTCTTGAATTTCTTTTCTGCAATAATGGTTTATTTCCTTATTCTGAAAGTTGTATTTTATTCTGAACATATAAGAAATTATATATGAATATGAAGATCATTAAATATCCCAAGTTACTTAAAGATAGTATTAGTTAATTAAAACTAACTTATTTCCATTTATATAATACTTGGTTTCAAGCTAGAATCACTGCAGTTTTCTTTCCTAGTATCTTTTCATTTTATTTTCTCATATCACTTAAGTATTTTTTAAAAACTTTTTTTTGGGCAGAACCAGGTATTGAACTCAGGCCCTTGGCATTTGCCAGGGAAGCTCTTATTTCCACTGAGCCATCTCCCTGCTCCCTAAAAACATTTTTAATGTCTTAATTTTAGTCTTATTTTACTTTATTTTACAGTTCCAAAGTATCCTAGTTTATTTTTTTTAAGTTGGTCAGCTTTGTCACTCAGAGATTTTATGTACAAAGCATATTATAGTAAATTATTGAAAGCAAATTTCTTACTGGGCATGTAATCCCAGAGGGCTGGAGGCTGAGGTAGGATGACTGTCAGGAGTTTGAGGCCAGCTTGGGTTACACAGTGAGTTCCAAACCAACTTGAACATCATAGTGAGGCCCCATCTGAAAAAATTGAAAGAAAAAAATGTATAATTTTTAGAGTAATGTATAATTTTTTTCTTCCCCTTATATTCCTTTTAAAAAATACTTCTTGGTGAAACTTCATACTTGTGATTCTGTGGTTTGTTTTGGAAATGTTTACAGACCTCTCTGAAACTGTTTCTTTGGTGCTTTTGTTTCATGTTAATTATAAGAATATTGACCATGCCTTTCATCTGTGATCTTAATGAAATGTGAGTTTATCTTATTGAGCTGGTGTTGACAAGGATAATTGACAGTAGGCTGATGAATTCTGTACAATTTCAGGAATTGGTTTTAAAAATGGGTAGAGTTTGTGATAATACAGTGAAACTGCAATAAATATACTTCTAGGCATTTAGGAGCTTGTGATTAGAGACTGGATAATAGAAATTACATTCTGTACCAACAGGTATACTTTAAAGAAGTCTTTTATTTATTGATTCAGTAATTGAATAGTCCCTTTTCTACACTTAACATCAATTAATAAGATTTTTCTACATCTGAATCTGCTGTTTCCTTCCTATGCCTGACTTGAAAATTCAGAGGAAAAAAATAAAGAGGACAGTTCTGACATTTGGGAATGAGTAGCTTAACTCTTTAAGCTTTTTCTTTTACTGTATAAAGTAAGAAAACAATCCTCCTTGTTTGAGCAGCTTTCCTCCCTGAACATTTAGTGTTGTGATCTTCACAAATTACTTTCAGTATTTTACTTTTGATTTGTAGTATCTTAGACAAATCATTCAACCTACATGCATTGATTTGAATGAATGGCAATGGAGATCACAGCCATGAGGGTTTTTTCTTGGTACTGAGGATCAAACTCAGGACCTTGTGCTTGCCAGGCAGGCATGCATGCCACTGAGCCATCTGTCCAGCCTCTGTGATTTTTATTTTCATTAAATTTTGCTTCTCAATTTACTTGCCTCTGAGGTTAAAAAAGTAACAAAATTTAGAAATTTTCATTTTTATATCATGTATATGAGAAAATTGAGAAGTCATAAGTTAAAGTAAATTTTAATTGCATGACTGAAAAAAATCTTTTAATGCCATGTATATTTTTCTAGATGTTACTTGTGTTTAAATTTGAATTATACTGTATATTTGTGTTTTTCTATAAAAAATTTTCAACTATCTTTACATTTCATATGAAGTTGGGCAATGTTTTAAATGGCGTTCACATAACAAGATTTTGTTTTGGAGGGCTGAGAGTTTATTTCTCTCTCACTGTGAGATTTCTCTCTCTCTCTATCTCTGTATTTATGACAGGGTGTACAGGGTGTTCAGGGTCTCACTGTGTAGATCGTACTCCTAGGGATCCTCCTGTATACAGCCCCCAAGAGCTGGGATTACAGGGGAGTGCCACCATGCCCAATCATGGTGCCATTTTAGCATGCCCCGGGGGTGGGGCTGGCACAGCAGGCCCTGGGATTAAACTCCTGGCCCTTGTGGTTTGCCTAAACAGGTACTTTAATCCGCTGAGTTATTTGGCTGGTGTGAAGTCTTGAACTTCATTTGCTGTGTTTTGAACAGACTTTGGGGGACCAATGATGTTACGTGTATAGAGACTTCAGAATAATTTATGAATAGTGGAATCCAACCCTTCACATTAATAAACCTTTTATATGTACTTTCTGTTGTCCCAAACACATACAGCTAGTTGTGTTTTAGCCCAGGGCTATGTTTTCTTGAAGGGGGCCAAACAGTAAGCAGGACGTTAATGTCTTCTGCCCGCATTTCTGTCCCCAGATGGCGTCCACTGCCTGACATGCGCGATGATGCTTCTGAACACTGACCTCCATGGCCACGTGAGTGCCGCTTGTGCAGCTCTTTGTAGGAATCTAAACCTGTCAGGGGCTGATGTTTGCTTCTGCGTGCATTTGCATTTCTTTTTACTCCTTACCCAGTCTCCACAGCAGGTAGATACACGTAAAGCTTTTTGTAAGAAGAAAATACTTTTTATTTTACATGTGAGCACAGTTTTAGGAATCTTATCACACTGGCCTGAAGGTGGCTTTAGTGGTTTCAGCTGTAATGTGTATGTTCCGTATCGTCTTTGTCCAGCAGATGGCAGACAGAGGTTTACTTACAGGGTAGGCATTTTAGTGGGTGAAATATAATGCTGAAAAGAGAGCAGAAGTTAGGTGTGAAAATTGAGTATGGGAATCCACCTTCCAACCTCTTCCCCTGCATCTAGTTTTTTTCATAACTAGTTAAAAATTGAAATAATATAAAATAACCTAATTATCTTCTCTCTTAAAGAATAAGCTTCTTAAATCTTCTAGTGTTTACTTAAATTCTTCCCATTACAGAAAATCGTAACTCCTTAATTGAATATACATACCTGCAAATTATAGCTACCCCTCCGTTGGCCTTGGAGGATCAAGTTTCTGTGTAATTGGAGAGTCTATCATTCCTTGATTTGCTATAATGCTATCTACCTCACAGTTTAAAAAGTTACATTAAAACAACTGATTGTGTTTTAGATACTAAATTTACCATTCCAAAGGCCATCTATCTCCCTTAATTGAAACTTCAGTGCTCCTCAAAACAAAGAAACAAACAGAGAAATTGGGCTTGTGTGGGACTACTGAGTGGCAGTAGCAGCACTGCAAGCACTGAGGTGGAGAAAGGGCTGCTCCAGCAGCAGGTGGAGGGGAGATGTGCAGATACCCCGAAGTGCTGAGCCTGAAGGCTCCTTTTGAGAAATTGTAATAGGTAAGTTTAGAGTAATTTAGCTGGGCAGTGATAACTTGGTTCACAAATGCTTTTGTTTGCAAACAATTTAGTTCACAAATAGAAGCACTTTTGAAAAAAAAAATTGTGAGTTCTGCATTAGGTGATAAGCATGACCGGGTCCAGCTTTTTAACACAAGCACAAATGGAGCCTCTTTTCCAAAGTCATAGAACAGGGAGGATGTGGGTTAGCTCAGTTGTTTAAGTGCCTGCTTGGGTAAACCGAGAAAGGAGCAGGGGACCATGGTTTAATCCCCAGCTCCACATGCCTTCCCAGACCTGCCCTTAAGGCAGCCTGAGTCAACCCCCTGCCCAAAATAAAATCCTTCTCAGCTTTTGTTCTCGATTCAGCAGCACATGTACTGAAATTGGAACGATACAGAGAAGATTAGCATGGCACTTGCGTAAGGGTGACATGCAAATTTGTGAAGCGTTCCATATTGTTTAGACAAGATGTACGTCTACATCTTGTACTGTGAATAACTACTATGAATACAATAATATGCAATGTATTAATCATTGTAACTGCCCTGCTAACCTGTTTTGAAACTGTCTCATTGCTATTTCTTTCTCATTAAAATTAAATTTTTTCTTTCTCTTCCTTTTTTTTTTTTTTTTTTTTTTTGGTGATCCCGGGGATTGAACTCACAACCTTGTGCTTGCCAGGCAGGTGCTTATTCCACTTCATTATCTCCCTTGCTCATTGAAAGTAATAAAAAAAAAATTTAAAAAACTCATAGAACAAATTTAAGTCTATACAACTTTGTAAGTAGCATGTTTCCAGAGGCTATACAGACCAAGAATATAGGTACTTTCAGGGAACACTCTTAGGGAAGAGAGTGCTAATATACTGTGTGGAGTTAGGCACTGCTAGTCTTGAATCTTGTCAAGGGGATGACCACTCTGTAGGTTATCCTGATTTTGTTTTTTTCATTACCAGGCAATACATGCCAGCAAGTATTCATGACTTTCTTTTGTACCCATTTTGTGATAATGTTTATACCCTGCCACTTTTCCCTCCTCAACTTTTTTTTAAAGTGTAACTTTATTTTTTTATTAAAGTCTAGAAATTTCTGTAAGACAAGTACATTAACGAACTGTTTCAAAAGATCAATGTATACTCTAGTTTGCTGAGGTTTTCAGCTCAAAGAGCTCATACCTAATTCCTGTGCACTAAAAATCAGCATGGGTTTTTTTTTTTCCTCCTGAACTTCTTAATCTAGCATTGTGGCCCAAGGAGATAATTTTGAGTGTGTCTACATATAACTTTGGTTATCAGGGAGTCGTCCTGGTATAAGGGATTCACTTCATATCAGATATTTTGATGTCCCATCAGCAGATGATAGTTTTATATTTAGTATCTATTGACTGAGCAAATGTGGAATAACTGGAAAGAGAAGAAAATTTCAGAATCTCAAAGACTTTCTATAGAAGTTGTTATATTTAGAGAACTGGTTTCTACTACATTCTAGACTTTTTCTCTGTGACACGGTCTCCCTGTATAGTTTAGGCTAGCCTGGACTCACTGTATAGCCCAGGCTGTCTTCCTGTTCGTGATGATGCTCCTGCCTCAGCCTTCTGAGTGCTGGAAATATAGGTGTGAACCACCACACCTGGCTTTCTAGATTTTTTTAAAAAGCTAATATAACTATTTAATAATACTTTGAAATCAACATTATCTTGTTATTCATAATAATTTGAAGAACAACAACAAATAAAGATGAAGGTTTATTTCTTCAGACAACTCAGCATGGTTGATGTCCAGATGAGCTATGGGTTCCCTGATGTCCGGAGCCCTCGAGTTCGGAAGCACGGATCTAGTCCACTCACTTCCTCTTGCCCTATCTTCAGACAGTTTTGAGGATTGTAGGGAAATGACATAAAGTATAATGCTTTGTTTCTGGTGCCTGGGGAGGAAGAGATGGTTTATATAAATGGACATTTATTTTTCTGGAATTATGCCAAGTATACATAATTAACAATTGACTATAGCAGCAAAATTAGTGATATAAAGGGTGGATATAAATAATAGTGTGTCTCCTTATGTTCTGAATCATATTTTTGATGATAATGCTCAGTTTTGATTTTAAAGTCACCTAGAGTTGCCCATTTAGATTTTATATATGAGTTTTCTTTATCCTTAGCACATGACATTACAAGTTTGTTGAATGAATATTTGCTATTTTAAACATTAACCATGTGGAATTGTGTTTTTCTCATCTCTTTCCTATGGATCCATTTTTAAATAAATGTTCTTTCTAGGTGGTAAGTTTTCATCCTGTTTCTGGGTGAGGCCTTTCCTGCATTGTGACTGCCTGATTTGCTGTGCTAGTGTCTGTCGCGTTCACCAGCATGGCCCCCATGAGGTCGAAGCATTCGGAGATAAAGTGATTTTTCTCACGTCTGCTTTTTGTCCTTGCTCTTTACTATTCTACTGCGAAGGTCATCACCATCCACTGCTTGATCCAATGCCAGAGTAATCTTCTTGGAGAATAAACTAATTTTACTAATTTGAATCTAATCATTTGCCCCACCATGGTGTCATACAAGCAAAATAATAGCATGCATTTTCTAAGACCTGCTAAGACCAGCTTATCTTTCTGCTTTCTGTTGGTGAGGGCTAACTTGGTATATTAATTTATTTTGGCTGTTTCTGAGAATCTTTCCTTTAAGAACTGGTGCACTGAAAATGCCTGTGTGATTGCCTAATACTTTACTAATACAGTAAAAGAACGTATACTAGTAGGTAACTTCCGATGCAGCTTCCATGTTACGAGGTGGGATCCTTCCCTCCCTAGGTCCTTCTTTCCTCCTTCCTTCCTTCCTAATGCATTTTCTCACTCAGTAAGCACCCACAGTGTTTCTGATTCATTCTGAGCTCTAAAGCATTTGTACAGAGGATCGGAAATGAGCAAGATGTTTGTGGAGCTGCAGTCTCTCCTGTGAGAGTGTAGGCTGGGTTGGCCTCCATTAGTCAGGCTGCACGGAGAACATCGTTAGCAAGGGACAGATGCTGTGGTGGAAAAACACTGGGCAGGTGTTTTAATTTTTTTTGTTGGATTATAGTGAAACTTCACTAATTCAACTAGAACACAGTAGCCTGAAGATTTGCAGGTTTTTTTGAGAATTATATTGATGTCCTTCATCACTTTAAAATATATATGAATGCTTTATCTTAGCAATATTATACATTTGCATTTACTTGTCTGCAAGTAGTTTATTCTCTTACATTTAGCAAATATAATTAAGGTAACATATCTAATTTTCTGAATAGTTCCTTTAATTTACAATGATTTTTCATTGAATAAATAAATAAGCAAATTAAATATGTACACATATAAATTTTGATTAAAACAAATCTGAATTTCTTTAGCTCTGTTGTTACTAAGTGTATTCAATATTGCTGGAACTGTTAGCAAAGAAAGACTTAAAAATCTTGTCACTTTAACATTTATTGGAAATGTTATGAATAAAAAGCATTTGACATGTCAGAATAACATCAAGCCAGTTACTTTTCCTCACTAATCTTCACATATGTTCTGTTGTCACTAACTAGCCGGCTCTCTCATCAGAAGCGAGGCTTCAGCCATCTAGCAGGATTCCCCATGCTGGAGACAGGTGTTAGGGGCAGGACAGGGTGGGGCCTCTCCGCAGGGCAAGATGGTAGGAAGTTTTAGACAGGTTGGAGCTGTCCTGAGGCTTGACATAGATATGCACAAGTCATCTGGCCCAATTTCAGAGTCAGCATGTCTCAGGAGATTTGCAAGTTGGTGATTGGCCCCAATTTGACCACCATGATTAAAAGTGGTAGCCAGGGCATTTTTTTAATAAAACATTTTGTGGCAAAAATCTATCATATAATATTGTAACTGGACATTCTTAGTAGCAGTTTCATCCAGTGTGTCTCTGGGCTCTATATAGTTGGTGGAGACCAGATTAACACTTGACAAGTTTATCTTTTTACTGAGAGTAGGCTAAAGCCTGTCCTGTGTGGTATGAATTTCATGTAAAAAGAGTTTTACCAACTTTTTGTGTTGAATGTTAAGTTTGATAGAGGGTAAAACCATGGCTAATGTACCATATTGATAAGGTGAAGAGAGAGACTAAGGAATAAGTTGAGTTTTAATAACAGATTCATGTTCAAAGGTAGGTGCAGTTTAGTTTAATGTAGGCCATAGGAGTTCATTATATTCTAGTCTGTAAACTGAATTCTTTGATTAATTTTATAGGAGCCTAGAATTTTAAATGGTGGATAAATATTCATTTTACTATCGGTACTAGAAAATGACTTTTACAAGAATTATAATGAAAGTAGTTTAATGCTTTCACTTTCTTTCTAGAAATATCTACTGCATACTAGTGAGAAAATGAGAGTGAACAATAAATGCTTTTAGTATGAATGTAAATAAGTTTGACCTTATGAAAACCTGGAACAGAATGTCTGAAATACTAACTATGACTGAAAATCCTTGGGCTTGAGTTATTTTCATTTCTCATACTTTTTTACCACTTCCAGTTCCTTTTTCAAAGGTTATATATTACAGGAGAGGTAAGAAGGATGCCACTAATATTTCAGGTATCCCTAAAGGTTGAACTTTTAACCAGTCAAATTAGTTCTGTAATTGGGCTTTATGAAAGAACACATTCAATGTCATAGCTACCTGCTTTGAAAATATATAAAGGATCCTGTTTTCCTACTGGTCATAAAATGAACACCAGGGGACAGCATAACACAGTCGCTCTTATTTAGCAGAGCATCATACAAACCAGAAGCTTTTTAACAGAGCTATTTCACTGAGGTAATTACCAAATCAGTAGTATGCTTTTTCATCATTTATTGTAACATGTTGGAGGAGATGGAGTTGTTGTGTGGGTGGGTGTGCCTGCTGTTTTTAATAACCCAAGATTTATGAAGCCAGATTTTACCAGTGGACGATGAATGTTTTTAGTTTCTCCGAAAGCATGTTTTCCACAGAGCTTCCAGACTCTATATTATTAAAAATGAAGAACATTAGGCTCATGCTTCCATCATCATAATTTTGGTAATGACTTGAGTAATCTTTCAGCCTCCACCTCAGAGTAGGTTCTGCGATCCACTAGCAAATACCTGACTCTGTGGGCTCTCTTGGTAGCTCCCCCAGGTCTGAGTTGAAATTAGGCCTCCCCTCTCAGAGCTTCGTGTGGAAGGTGCCGTTTTCTGAATTGTGAGGGAAGGCTCAGAGCACAGACCTGGGGGTGTGTGTTCAGACTTTTGGACAGGATCTTGGGTGGTTTCTAGATAACTTTGCTAAGAATGAAAGTTTCTGTCTTTGCCTCTTGCTTTCCTAATTGCCACAATGATTGGGAACTGGTTCACTGCTAAAGGGAGGGAAGTAGCTTTGACAAAGTGAAAACCTGAAATGAAGATACAGGAAAAGGGAGATGGAGAGAGGGGAAAGCAGGAAAAAAAGAGTTAGGATGTCTTGTGTACGTGCACCAGCTCCCCACAGTGCATGTCATCTTTCTGTACTGCAAACATGTAACAAAATCAGACATTTTTGAAAAGTACAGAATACAGCAGGATGCTTAATTTATTTGCATACTCCTTTGTGTTTCTTCAACACCATTACCACTTCCTTTGAGTTTTCCATTTTCCTTTGGTTTTAAGGTTTGACATTTTTTAATTTTCTTAAGTAAGTTTAGTATTTTTATTTTAAAATTCATTTAGAAAAATATATGAAAGCATTGCTTCTCTTCCTATTTCACCAAACCTTTGCACCCCAGAAATAGCCTCTACCCTAAAATTGATGCATCACCTGCATGAATTCTTAATCTTTAAAACTGTACTTAGTACATATTTACAGATCATAGTGGCCGCATTCATGTAGGGGAGATGGTACATGCACATAAGACGTCTTAACCCTTTTTACTTTATCTCCTCGCTCCCCCTTAGTTTTCTTTTAGGCAGGTGACAATAAAGGATAGCTGATAAGCAAAAGTGAGCTGGAGTAGTTTACTTTTGAAAATAAAGTTTATTATAACACAGTTATTGATATGCATCTTGACACTATAATGCCAATGTTTATAGAGACCGTATGGCTTGGAAAGCTTAAAAATACTGTGGGTTCTTTGCAGAAATGTGTGGAATTTGTCTGTTTCAGATTATTGTTTATGGTCCATGATACTGTCTCCAGTTTGGATGTTTCTTCCCTGACACCTAGATGCATGAGATTGAGAATGATCTCCTTAAAATTTTAATGGGGACGCAACAAAAGAAGAATTTTAGAAATAATAATTTCTAAAAGGCATTTTGTATGTTTTTTTAAAGAGAGAAACTAAAGAAAACAGCTTTTTTACTGTAAGAAAATATCTTTGAAAAGGCAAATGTAATCAAAGTAGAGAACATACTTAAATTTACCTGGGAATATCATCCTATAGTAATGGGTGTTTTGACTTTTTGATTAATATTTTCTCTCATTAGATACCTTAATTAGCTAAAAATGTAAAATGTGCTCCTGTGTGATATTTTGAGGTTTCAAATAATAGACTATTTAATTTGTATGGATTTTCCATTTCCTATATTATCGTTTTAGGTTTGATTAAAATGCCTCCTGATTTCAAAGCTAATGAGCTAGAGAGTCATATTCAGTAGCATCTCTGATTTGATTGGAAATGTTACGTTGGTTTCAAGGGACCATTTCTGTGCTTTTCAGTGCACAGAGACCTTTTCAAAGCACCATGGTTTATTGATCTAATGGAAAGGAATTTAGAACATGAGAAAGTACTGTAAAAGCACTTCCTTGGCAGAGAACTGACCAGCATTTATTTCAGAACAGGCCTACTTTTATCCAAAATGATTAACAAATCTGGGAAGAAAATGAATAGAACATGACTGTGAATATGTACTTGTCTGTAATACCTAAGAATCTTTGATGTGCAAAGCCGATGGCTAGAATTAGGTTCATCCAGTGGATAGTGATAGAATAATTGTATTTGAGAATTGAGGCAGCCTGATATAGTATAAGGGATGGTTCTGAATGACAAAAACTTCATTTTCATATTACTTCCCCAAATGTGGCATTAAAAATTCGGAGGAAGGGGAACTGTAAGTACATATACCACTAAGAAGCACAATGGATTAGTATGAGCTTTTGCCTTTAGTGCTGAACCTTACCTAAAAGAGTTAACACTCAGTCAGCAGGACAACAAATGACACTTATCAGCAATTCAGCCTAATTAAGTGTGCAAGAACTAGTGGATCTCTTTGTCCCACTGAAGGCCATGTGCCTTGGTTGTCTTTGTTCCCATCTCATTGGTAAGATGAACTGGCACACAGCAATTGCACCGTTGCTTCTTTACTGTAGTTGTTTGGGGTTTTTGCTAGGGGAACAATACAGTGTAGGACACATTATATAAGATGATTTCATAATGAATCACCCAAAGAAACATATACAAGAGTGCAGGACATCCATCCCCACATAGAAGACCAAAAATTACAGCTGAGCGTTTGGATCCCATAGCGACATCCTTCTTGCAGGACTGCAACTGAAGACCTAGATCTCGTAACAGTCACGAGTCCGGCTGGAGGCCTTGAGCTCAGGGCAGTGTCTCATGCAGGCCTGAAAGCACAAGAGTCAGTGGTGGAAGCTAGAAAGTCTGTGCCAGCACCCTGAGGGATCTGAACTGGAGCCAGTAAGCAATGATTAGGGTAAGAACTAGACCTCCCCATAAAAGTGCCGCAGCACCCTCAGTAGCATTGAGGTCCTGATATCCTCTAAGGATGAGGAAAGTTAAATTCCCATCAGGAAAGCCAACAGGACAAGCTTCTCCAGAAGACTTCACTGGACACCCTCTTCCCCTCTGGAACTAGAGGAAGTGATGCCTAAGATGACCAGTACTCCTCCAAAGTGAACTATAGCTATTCTCAGCAATACCGGGGTTCTGAGATCCTCCTTTCACACAAAAACAGCCAAGGTCATGAGGACAGCCAGCATGACAAGGCCCTCCAGTGGAACAGCCCAAGCGAACCAGTAGCTCCCAGAGGCTCTCCATAACAGCTCCTCCACACAGTTTTGCTGAGAGCCTCTACTGGCTCATCCCCAGATCTTTCCTTTATGCTGTGGGCAACAATCCCCAGGTGGGCCTCTCATACCCAGCACTATGCTAGTTCAGTCCAGCTAGGTGTAACAAGTTGACCACCAGGTGCAATACACTATGCTTACTATAGTTCCCAAGGTAGATTTGTCCCTACACATCAGTAGAGGGTGATCCTAGGCCCCTGTATATACTGAAATCTTTGAATCCTTGAGTCTCTTATTAAGAGGGCATAATATATACATTTGGTTTAAATACATCTCTACTTTAAATCTTCTCTAGTTAACTATAACACTTAATATAATTTTCTTTTCAAATACTATGTATCCAATTTTTTTTGTCTCTAATGCAGAACATGAAAGTTCTGAAGGTCAACTGCATTTCAGTAGCCTTTGTTAGGTCTGAATTTACATATCCATTCTCCCAGCTAATTGCTATTTTACTAATTGGTATTTCATAGATCAGAGTAAAATTGGTATCTTCATTACCAGTATAGATAATGATGGAGTCACTGTTGAAGGTCTGAAAAATGCAGTGCAAATGAACAATTTTTGTTTTGTTTTTCTTTTGAGACGGGATCTCACTGTGTAGTTTAAAGTGGCCTTAAACTCTGTATGTAGCCAGGCAGGTCTATAATTCATCCTCCCAAGTAATATGGGCAAATAAAAAAATTTGAGTGTAGAAAGTACGATTTTATAAAATAAAATGACTTCATAAGCTTTAAAATATTACCGAACATGGCAGTGGTTTTTAGCTAAATAATGAAAGTTTTATTTACATCTTATAGTAGTCATTTATGGTATCCTCAGAAAATATTTTTGCCTCAGTAATATTTAAAAATCTTTGACTCTCCCAAAGAATTTTTGAAAAAAAAAATCACTATCTTCTCTTTTAACTTAAAGATGCCATCTGAATTTTTAAATTGTATGTTTAAATAGTTGCAAAGGAAAATTTTTGATGTGTGTAATAAATATTAATACTAAAACAGTCTTTCATTGAATTCTAAATATGAAGGAGAAGCATTTTCAGAGTGGCAGTGAGAATTTAAAGATTCACACATGCACACACACACACACACACACACACACACACACAGAACACTGGCAAAATCAACATTTTCAAAGCTTTGGAAATTGACAATTGCCTTGAAGTAATCTAATGTACTTACTTAAGGAGAAAGTAGAAAATAACTGAATCTTAGTAAGAATAGCAAGCCTTGTAATGATTTAACTTCCACTATAACTATCCCCTCACTCCAGTTCTGTAATAAGTAACTGTGAAAACCAACAGCCTCATAAGTCACAATAGCTGTGAAAAGCAGAAGCCCGTTATCTACTGGAGCAGTTGGATGTTTCCAAAGGCCCATTATTCAATTGTCTAGCAGGTCACTGTGGACTTGCCTTTCTCTGATGGAGTTCCTCTCTCAGTGTGACGACCTTCTCCCCAAGGCAAGTGGCAGTTGCTGAATAGCACCATTGCCTGAGGTGGTTAGGAGTTATGACAAACAACAACACAAACAGCCAGAACAAAAGCAGACACACAAAAGGAAAATGGGAAGTATGATACAAAAGAGGCTTTGGTATGCTCTGACACAGTCTGAGCCACTACAAAACCTTGGGAGCTTTCCACAGGGACCTTTGAGAATGTAAGCTCCATAGATAGCTGACTGCAAGGCAGAAGTTGAGGCTAAAACAGTGGTAAACTGCTTCCTGGAGCATTTGAAGGTGACTGACAAGCACCCAGAGCTTCTTGGCAAAGCCTGTGTTTTTGCCCTGTATGCTTTTGGAGTTTCTGCTCAGTGAGCTCAGTAGCCTGCTAATGATTAGATAGGGATTTCTTTTAATGCCAGAAATTAGTTCAGGAAAAGCCACTAAACAAATCAGTAGCAAATGCCTAACGGGGGGGAGAGGGATTTGATTTATAAAATTGCCACACAATATTTAAAATCTCTTGTTTTAAACAAGAACAACAAAAGATGATGGGACTTACTAAGAAAGAAAGTATGGCCCATTCACAGCAAAAGACAGAAGCCAATAGAAGCAGTCTTTGTGTTGTAGGCAGCTGAATTAGCTAGAAATACTATGGACAGACAGGGCCAGCCTCTAAAAAGAGATAACACCGAAGACAAGACAACTATTGGAGTGACAGAGGCTCCTGCTGTGAACCAGGACTAAAGGCTAAACAAATGCTAAAAGAGTAGCACCTGGGATTGATATTCTAAATAGATAGCCATCATCTGAAAAAACTCAAATGAGTCACTAGCCCAACCCTGGAGGGGAAGAGACCCTGTCCTGTATTCATTTACAGGCATCTATATTTCCTAAGTCTGAGCTACATTTTAAAGGTCTCATTTTACAGAAATTTACATAAAATCTACTAAGAGGCTTACTAACATTACTCCCTCTAGCACTGTTATCTGAATTCAAGCAAGGAATACCAGCACAGTTGGCATCTAGTTCAAATGCAACATATACAAGTACACAACAGTCATAAAATATCCCATTAAAGGAATATCATAACATTTCAATGTTTTAACTTAGATTTACCAACATTTTGACCAACACTTTAGCAAAGCCATATGAGACAAATCACAAGCAATTGTAAGCAATTTTAACAGTACTATGAAACAAAACTATGTGAGGCAAAACATGAACAATTATGAACAGTGGGCAAAGACATATAAACATTTGAAACATAAAAATTTGTTACCTAAGCAAGTCCCAATTCAGAATTTATAAAAGAAAAGCAAACTCTTACCTCTGTCCAGTGATCTCAGTGGATGACCTCCAAATGGTACAGAGAAGTAAAACTCCTAACCAGACCTAAAGAAAGAAAAGACAATTTGTTCATGTGCCTTGATGCCTTTTAGAGGATTTATTCAGACTTATAAACTAGATTAAAAAGATATAATGTTAATCTTGAACCAAGCTTTGCTGTTTATGGAAAAACAGGCAGAATTACAAGCTGCCATTGCATTTGGAAATAATTAAGAGTTAATTTTAAAGAGCCAAAAGATAGACAACCAGTGGAACTTCCACTTCCCACTGGAGCCCAAGAAGTCAGACCCCTGCTGGCCTGATAGTGGGCCAGGCAAAAAAACTAAGACGTTTTTCTTTCAAGTGTGTATTCTTAAAGGTCTAAAAACTAAAATCAAGCCTTCTAGTTATTTTTAATTTTAGCTATTTACTAGGAGAAAGATAAATACCCCTCTGATTTCTTGTAATGTTTAGTAGATGCACTGGTAAAGCATACTTCCTGAGATGCTAGTTCAGTAGAGGGATAGATTACTCTTACAGATAAGTTCAGGAGCTACAAAAGATAGCTTTTGCTCCAGACAACTCATTTGATACTTTGGTAAAAACTGTTTGGGTCCTGTAACTGCAACTGGAAAAACTAGGGAGAAAAAACAAAGAGATTAAAAAATGGCTGCCTTTGCAGCCTCAAAATAGACCTTAAGTCTGATTCTCTTGGCTCCAAGAAGAGCTCAGTGACAATGAGGTTCATCTGCTACTGCTGTCAGAAGCCAGGACAGCATAAGAGGGACTGCCTTAAGAGGCCCACAAGCCATTCCCTGACTGCTAAGGCAGCCCCTAGAAGTTAGATAGCACTCTGAGGTGAAGGCCCCAGAGCTCAGACTCAGCTTCCCAGGTGGTCCAGTAGGACTGAAGGGCCCTGGGCCTGCCTCTTCCCCCTGAACAGACAATCTCTACCTGTCATCTCATCAGAGGAGCCTTGAGTAATCACGACTAAAGGAAGAGAAACCCAGCCAATTCCTGGACATTGACACAGGTCTCTTTGTCTTTCTCCAGCCCTGACCTTCCTTCTAGTCATTGTACCTCAATAGAAACAGATTTTAAAAGATGTGTTGCTTTAGCTATAACTAAGATAGTACAATATATTCAGGTTACTTACTAATCAAGATGATGCTGAGACTGACATTTTACAAATGTAATATATTGTTTTCATTTATAAGAATTTAAAAGTTATTTCATTGGCTTAATCAGACTCAATGCTGTCTGTATATTTCATGATAAATACATAAGTTAATCTGGTTGATTTCTGATATAACTCAGGTATTTCATGCTCATAGTTAATACAGCTGTGATGTTACTTAACTAAAGCTAGAGAGATTTATAACAAATTGTCAGACTCCATGAATACAGAGGTCTAAGAGCTAGTAAGTGACTATTGGTAGATCTCAAAAAAGTTTATAAATGTACCTGTTACCTCAAATGTTCATGCTTTGATTATATGTGCTCCAGTTTCTCAAAAAATTTGTTACCTAAACAAGTCCCAATTCAGAATTTATAAAAGAAAAGCAAACTCATACCTCCATCCAATGATCTCAGTGGAACCTCCAAATGATACAGGGAAGTAAAACTCCTGACCTGAACTGGATGAGTTCCTGTTCTCTAAAACCAAAGAATGAATTTTAGGAACAAACGGAGGATGAGGGTAAACCTTTATTGGAAAGAAAAGCTTCTGTTGGAGAGGGACAGAAGGGGTGCCCGAGCAGGTTGCCCAGGGAAGCTGTCTCTTTTAGGGACTTTTATAGTGTAAGACCATGTGGGGATAGGGTAGAGAAGAAGGGGTCTTGCTTAGGTGGATGTGGGGTGGGACAAAACTATGGTCAACCAATGGGATTACATGCAATATTGCTCAGGTAAAGTTGATTAGGCCCAGGACCAAATGGGGAAGCCAGTCGCGTAGTAAGCAGACATGAATACGAGACAGGGTCTCTTCCCCTTGGCCATGAATATGGGACAAGGTCTCTTCCCCTCCAGGATTGGACTAGTGACACACTTGGGTCTTTTCAGATGATGGCTATCTATTTAGAATATCAATCACAGGTGCTACTCTTTTAGCATTTGTTTAGCCTTTAGTCCTGGTTCATAGCAGGAGCCTCTGTCACAACAAAAGTTGTCTTTGGTGTTATCTTCTTTTAGAGGCTGGCCCTGTCTGTCCATATTTCTAGCTAACTCAGGTGCCTACAACACCTGTAGAAAGGTCCGATGTTGATCTTAAGGATGTAATACATCCTTAAATGGATTAAAAACAGCCCATTATGTTTTCTTTATAAAAGGCACACTTTAGATTTAGAGACAAAAAATGTTGAAAGTAAAAGATTAGAAAAAGATCCATGTGTAAATCCCTAACTGAATGGTATTGGAGCAGTACTTGTACCTGAAAGAGTGCTAGACTTACAGCAAAGAGAACAACTTTAAGACAAATTTTTTATTACAAGAGTGTGTTTTATCATAATAAAAGGGTCATCTCATGAAAAGGGTATACTAATTCTACAGTCCAGGCACTCTAGGATGTTGCAAGAAAAGGAGAACCTTAACCTTGGTTTCTGCTCTGGTGCCCCACAGAGGAAACTTTTCAGTTTACTTTTGAAATTTCACCTTTGTAGATAGGAGCCCTGGAAGGATCTTTTGGTCATTGATCCTATTTTCTGATATACAGTTCCTGAATTCCTTCAGATTTCCTGGGTGATAGAAGCATCGTAGGAGCAAATCTTGGTTGGCTACTAAATAGCTTCAGAATGGGGACTGGTTGCCAATGAATCATCTATGTCAGTAGAGGGTTGAATTTCAGTCTCCACACTACACATATCCCATTCTGGAAAGGGAGGAATGTCTACAGGTTGAGTTACTGAGTGACCAATGATTGTTATCAGTCATGAATACATAAAAAAAACCTTTGTAAAACCTCAGAGGACAGGGTTGCTAGATTCTGGGATGGTAAATACAGCTACTTGTCAGAAGGTACTGTTATGGGTCACTCAGAACAGGAACCAGATCAGCCAGATTGGAATTTGGGAAGCCCTTTATTACTAAGCTCAGCCTCCCCCCCCCCCCCATCAAACTGTCACACAGGAGAGGACAGAAAGGCAGCTATCCCAGGAAGCAGGGAGGCTTTATGGATCCACATTCAGTTTGGTAAACAAATTTGTCTGACACAAAATAATGCTTTCAGAGTTAGTGTGACCATTACTCAAATTAAATTTTCTGGGGCTTTTATTTTAGTTTCTGGTTAATTTGTACCTGAGTACCTGCAGGCAGCCTTGCATAGCCCAAGGTTACAAGAAGTTAAAGCCCATTTAGTTTCTTTTTTTGAAGTCATCTTTGTAATCTAACTTTGTTTATAGGAATTGGTGAGGTAGGAAAAACAGCCACTAGTTACTAAACAACTTAGAACAGTGGTGAGTATACATTTTTACACAACAGAAAACACAAGATTTTCATTTATAGTCTAAAATGACCCATTACAGTACCTTGATTCTCACAATCCTCTGCACTGACCTGTAATTATATTTTGTGTACTAATGTAGTTTTCTTAGGTTAAACTTTATTATCTATAGCCTTGACCTCTGTTTCCTTATCTCATTGTTACATGTTTTCTTTGTAGTATTCTTTAAAAATGGGGCATCTCCTGGAAGTCTATGAGTCATCTTGAAAATTCATCAAACCTCAGGAGAGGGTCATGGGAATCCCTGTTTATGCTTGGTCAGCCGGAAGTGTAGGTGACTGCCTGCTACTTGGCACTTGGCACTTGAAGAGGGGGCGAGGCTGGCAGTCTTGTGAGTCTCCCCTGAGGTTTCACCCCTTCTAAATCCTCTGTAAGGGCTGCACTCAGCTTTTTCCAACACCTCTGAGGCTGAGATTTTAATCCCCTCCCATGAATCACAAATGTTTTTGGTGGCACCTAGAGTGGTGAAGAGTTTACAGAGATTTTCAGTTTATTTTGCCTAGATTCATTAGAGAAATCAATATTTTCTTTTTCTCATTGTGTTCATATAGTTTGATTTTGCATAAAAACTTATTCTTGTATGTCATGGTTGGATACTTGGAAGTGTCTTTTGCTTTATTCAGTTCTTATTTGTAGTAAAAAATGATATAAATTGTAAGTTTTTATTGTTTATGAGATTTCGAGAGCTAAAAATATTTTCAGCTAGAATGGTTTGTATTTAATATTATTAACTGACAATGAATTGAAAACTAGATAATATTACAAGCATTTAAATTTCTCAGATTATATTTCAAAAATATTTTAATGAATAACTGATGATTAGGTTAGGTTGTTTTTAATTTTGTTAAAAGCAAAGAATTGGGAAAGAATTTACCAAGTGATTATTCATTTTCTCAAATCCTTGGAACGTGTTCAAAGATGTCTTGCCAAGACATAGATGACATGATTAAACTTATTGCTTGTTACCTTGAGGCACCTGGCTTCAGAACAAGAACTGGGAAAATTGAGGTTTTGTCTTTTTCAGTATGCTGATGCAAAGCAACAGTTTTTTCATTGAAGTTCCGTGTGGTGCTTTAAATCAGAATATTAGAACTGCAGATGTGATTTATGGGAAGTATCTACCAAACAATTGATGAAACCAATCGTCCATATCAAACCATTCATCCAGTCTTTGATATAAAATCTGTACCTTCCTTGTGGATGGAAGAAGCATAATTCTTAACGAAAATAATATTTAGCACTTTCACTATAAATATTTAGATAGTCTGGGTGGGAAGAGTTGTTTTGTTAGGTAGGAGAAAGGCAGCTGTGAAGGAGAAGGTGCGAAACGATTACTCCTAGACACCGGGAGTGCGCTTTCAGGCAGCCCTGCATTTTTGCAGTTGAGCTTCTGTATACCGCCTTAAAACATTCAGTAAGTGCACCTCCTGTTATGAATCTTTATCTTCATCAGGATGATACTATGAGTTATATAGGCATGAATAAAATTGCCTTAGAAAATGTTATTTGTGAGAATATTGTGTACAGATATATTAATGTTCAAACCTTTCTATGCATGTGGACCCTCATTTGCCAGAGCCTGTGCCAGTCACTGTTCTGCATCCCTAACCTGCATGTGACAGAGTTCTTGGTGTCCAGATTGGACCTCAGAGTCCTTCGTAGCTATAGCTTCTACTTGTTGATTGGACCTAGCATAGCAAATATTTCTCTGTAGTAGCAATTTTATTGGTTTTTTTTTTAGTTATCACATTTATATGTCTTTGCTGATTGTAGTTTAACCTCTGTAATTATATTTTGTGTACTAATGTAATTTTCTTAGGTTAAACTTTATTATCTATAAATCAGCTGGAGTAATCTCAGGAAATAATTCCATGTCAGCCTCTTGACTTTTGTACATTTTATGAGCAGAAGCTTTGGATACCTTGATGTTTTGTGTTTTTAAAGTTTGTTTCTATAGTGAGCAGTTTTGAGAGATGCAGTGAGCAATGGCCAGGTTTCCTAAGTGCCGTGGCAGACAGAAAAAGCCTTTCTTTAGCCTAGGGTGAAATAGCAGACCCACTTCCTGTCCACCATCAAAGCTTGTGGTTCCAGAAGCTAAGGATGTCTTTCCTGTAATGCAGGTGATATTTGGCCATACTTAAGTAGCTGTGAGAATTAGGGCTCAGGGAGTTGGATCAAGATAATGCCAATATTCTGGCTTTTTCTATTATTAGAAGTATTTCTGTCTCTTCCCAGGAGACTTGCACCCTCTGAGAGCATCCTCAGAAGACTTAACTTGTTGACTTGAAAGGAAAGTAAATCTCAGATACTTTACAGTCATTGACAATACACAGGAAACAGAAATGACTGTCAGAATTCAACTCAGAAATTCCATTTTTATCCATGCTTTAAATTGAAACTGCATTATGTATTATTTATATAAATGTAGCATAGTTTTTTTGGAATTTTTTTCTAAGTTAAAGGTTTGGCATAATTTTGCTATTTATATATAATGACAGTTTGAAAGGCATAATAAGCCATATGTTTTCTTATACATTAAAACAATGTGTGTGTGCACACATTTGTATTCATGTTTTCCACAACCAAATCAATTATTGCTCTGCTCAATCACATATTTCAGAATTCATCTTAATTTTATAAATGTCATTATGTATTATTTGCCTCTGTTCTAGAATATTGGAAAGAAGATGACCTGTCAAGAGTTCATTGCAAATCTCCAAGGGGTAAATGAAGGTGTTGATTTCTCCAAGGATCTGCTAAAAGTAAGCAAATGGATTACTGGTTTGTGAAGTATGCTTGTATTTATTGTTACTGCTTATTTCTTATGCTGAAATAGGCTAAGGATGATCACTTGTATACTTTGTTTTTTGTTTTTGGCTGTATTGGAATTTTTACTGGGCTTTGTTCCTCATGCTTCAGATTATACTTGTACCCTTCAATTAATAATCCCTAAAGATCCAAATTGCAATAGAAAATACTGAGACAAGTGCATTTGGAATAGTTTTGGTGATAAGCACGGTCACGCTCAGTGAAAAGATTTTCTATATAAGCAGATTGTTAGAACATGGCAGAGGTCATAGAGTCAAATTCACTGTGAAAATGACACAGAGGGACTGTAAAGGAGCGTTTCTGACAATGTCAGTCACCAGCCACTGAGCCACTAAGATTGTTTTTGGAAATAGTCTAAATTAAATTCTTAGTAATTGTAGAATGCCTGATTTGTTCGCAATTGGCTTTATTATTGGTAACAATCAGCATGTTTTTCATCAGATGATTTTCAAGGAGACAGAATCAACTTTGAAATTCATACATGCTGCAGCATTATAAATGAGATGTGCATTTGATCAACACAAAATAATGATTAGTAATGAATATGAATATTTTACAAGTTGTAGGGTAAGTAAGATGTGTGTATTGAGCGTTTGACTTTCACAGATGGATTCTAGCCTTCTCTTTCAAACTTGGTACATGTAAAGGTTTCACTGGGATCAGCCCCTGTTTTGAATGAACTTGCTAAGAAGGATGACATCTGAATCACACTGTAATATGGCAATGCACTGCTGAAGAATAAGTCTTTAAGTTGTGTGGAACTTTTATTTATTTTTGAAGTGATGGTGATTAAGCAGGGGCCTCATGTGTATGCAAGCCCTCTCCTGCTGATTTCCTCTTCCAGAACTGTCTGAGTTTTAAACTATAAGGTTCTATTAGGCATGAAGACAAACTTACTATGGAGAGTGAATGGAAACATTTGACAAAGTGATACCATATTCAAGATCTTACTGAAGTGAATTTCAGCTGATTAAAAAAAATACGGAAGAAAATGGAGAAAAAATTCAGTTTGCTATGTAGAGAAGATCATTTTAGGCTGTTTGTTTATAGAGTAAATGTTGCCCTTTTCTGATAGTGCAAATTCAGTGGGAAAAGGGAATGAAAGGATTGTGTCACAGTTAGCCCTCTGTCAGGGCTACATGGTGTGAATAAGTCTTTTTTCAGTCTATTGGTATTAGGAAGGAGTTTCTCTGAGGATCTGTAAGGCTTTCATCAATTCATATTAGAAATAAAAATTGAGAGGAAAATTTTTATAGTGAAGCTGTTAGTCGTTAGTTGTAGGCTTATGGTACTTGTAGAACTATAGGTAAATTATTACCTAGACATAGAGAGTGTGTTTGATAGTGATACAGGGAAGTATAACTCCCAACCTGACCTGCATGAGTTTGTGTTCTCTACAACTGAAGAACGAATTTTAGAAACTAATGGAGGTTGAGGGTAAAACTTTTTTGGAAAGAAAAGCTTCTGTTGGAGAGGGACAGAAGGGGGACCCTGGATTGCCCTGGGGAAGTCTCTTCTAGGGACTTTTATAGTGTTAAACTATGTGGAGCTAAGGTGGAGAGAATGGGAACTTGCTTAGGTGGATAAAAGGTGGGACAAAACTATGGTCAACCAATGGGATTACACATGCATTGCTCAGGTAAAATTGATTAGGCCCAGGACCAAAGGGGGAAGTAAGTCATGGAGTAAGCAAGCATAAATATTGGACAGGGTTTCTTCCTATTGGGGGTTGGATTATGGGACAGGGTCTCTTCCCCTTGAGGGTTTGGCTGGTGACTCACTTGGATCTTTCCAGGTGATGGATACCTATTTAGAATGTCAATCCCAGGTGCTACTCTTTTAGCATTTGTTTGGCCTTTAGGGCCTAGTTCATAGCAGGAGTATCTGTCCCTCCAGTATTGTCTTTGTCTTTGTCTTCCAGAGCCTGGCCCTATCTGTCTATAATATTTTTAGCTAACTCATCTACCTATAACAATAGAGCTGTCTAAAACCGAGTATAGTTAGTGTACTATCTAGTGAATACTGTTCACCTTGGATACAAACATGTGCTATCATTTACCCTTTCAGGAGTTTGCCTAATGATTTATGGGAGTTGTGCAATTAAGATTATGTTTATAAATCTCAGGAGGAAAAATGGGTATTATGCTATTCATTACTATGAAGATGGCAGTCTAGTGATTCTGAAAATGATAGTAGCATTTGGCATGAAAATTGTCTGGTGAAATATTGATTTGCCTTCAGAATAAACCTCAGCCATTTGTCTGGGATGGAGTAGGAATGTCTTTGATTGTGAATTTCAATAATGAAAGATTTTTAAAAATCATTTTTGGGTTATTATTTTGTGGTCAGTTTCTGTCTCTTTTTTCATCCTTTCTCTTCTTTCCTCCCATTGTTTTTATTTTCCTTTCATTTTTCTCTGGTTTTCTTTTTGGCTTGTTTCTTCTTCCTTTTCTCTATTAAGTAGTTACCTGTGACTGAGATAAATTTTTGGGTGAAATATTTATTTGAAATTTGGAGTAAGTATAATTCTACACATACCATACAGATACACATACATAGGCAAACAAAAGACTTAGCTATCATGTTATAGGCCTTTCTGTAATCTTGGTCTCTCCTCTCTCTCCTTCGGGCTGGAAATCATATTGGGACATATAGCCCATTCTGTGCGCTTATGTATTTGTGGACATTCATTGAAAGTCCTCTCTGTGATCACAAGATGATGAGGGACTTAGGGAACACATCTGTCCTTTAGAGGTCACAAAATGTGGAGAGAGGCTTTCTCTCTTAAAATGGACGTTACTTCACATCAAAATGAATACACAAACCACATTCTGCCTTCTCTAAAAAAATGGCTAATAGCCGGGCGTGGTGGCGCATGCCTGTAATCCCAGCACTCGGGAGGCTGAGGCAGGAGGATTGTTGTGAGTTCGAGACCAGCCTGAGCTATAAAGTGAGCTGAAGGCCAGTCTGAACTGCATAGTGAGACCCTGTCTTAAAAAGACAAAAAAAAAAAAAAAAAAAAAAAAAAAAAAAAAAAAAAAAAAAAAAAAAAAAAAAAGGCTAATAAAAAAATAGGCCATAATATATTTAGGCTTATGAAAAATTAGAAATTTGCCTTAGGACTTTATTTAATTTTTTTTATTTTAGGGAACGGTCTACAGGGTGTTCAGGGTGTACTAGACAGGACTTTTTGTGATCTGCCTGTTCACAGCCTCCCAAGAGCTGGAATTAGAAGTGTGCCACCACACCCAGTCTTAATTGCTGTCTTGATGCGCCCCGAGGGCAGGGCCAGCACAGCAGTCCTGGGGATCAAATACTTGGACTCTGCGCCAGCTTGCAGGTGCTTTAATCTGCTGAGCTATTTGGCTGGCCCTGCCTTAGGACTTTAATTCAGAGAATTCCTTTAAAGTTTGCTTCTCCTTTGCCTTACAGTATGTTGAAAGGAGAGATGGACATTATGTTTTTTTGTAGTTTACAGTAATAATATGATTTTCATTGCTTACTCAAATAACAGACAGAACTGAGTGCTTTTTATAGAAAAGTTAAGAACTTTTTCTATAACTTCATTAGAGTATCAGTTTATGACACCTAGTGTTCAAAGTTGGATACAAAGAGACAACTGGTGGTAGGATAATATTCACAGCAGAAGGACAGGAATGTTATTTGAAATGGGTCTTTGTGTATAAGAGGGAACTAATTTTTGTTTAGGTTATTACTCTGTTTCATCTCTAGCCCCTTCTGCCACCATAAACATTCTCATACCCATCTCTCATTAGGAAATGATCAAATAAAGACTGTAATTCATTCAACCAGGTATGATAAAGCACCTGTCATATTTTGTGGCTTTACGAGGCCTGCCCATTTTAACAACTGGATGTATTTTACCTACAAGCATCATTTTGGACAAGGTGGAAAGGAGAGGGTGGTGTTCTGTTTTGGGATTTCATAGACTTAGTACAATATTCCTGGATGTCATTAAGTATTCAAGATATTAGGTACATGACCAGAGGAGACCAAAGATAAAAAAATTATCTGGGTTAAAGGCTGGTGTCCTTGAGCAACCACATAGCATGTTGACAGATCCCAGAACTGTCCTGACCAGGCTCTAATACGAGCTCCTCTCTCTCAGTAGCTGAGGGCCTGTGGGAAACTTCATTTAAAGGATATCAATTTCTTTATCTATAAAATGGGACATTTTTTTATACCCCTTCACCTACTTTTATTTTCTTCTCTGTTTCTTACTCCATATTAGGAAGTGAAGCTAGTGCCTTTCACTTGCTACTGAGGTGAATTTCCATCCGTTCTTAAAATTTTGAGACATAGTCTCACTAACTACCCACACTGGTCTGGGACTTGTGATTCTCCTGCCTAGCTTCCTGCTTAGCCAAGACTAGAGGAATATTTCTGCACATCTGGGTTGGCTAGTCATTTTAATCATTGAACAATTTAATGTTTTTCATGCTTTAGAATCCTAGTACATTGTAAATGCAATGAGTTTGCTGTTTTTTGGCTTTCGTATTACTGTAGTCATCATTTAGTTCAAAATTTGCTGGAGTGACTTCTTATTCCTTCTTGCAGGTATTTGGACAGAGGATATAATACATCTTTTAGAGCCAAGTGAGAATAGTGCTATGAGAAAAGAGCTGCATTATCTTGACTCTAAGTCTGCTGCTTTCTAAGAAAACATGCTATGCTCAATGGTGACAGTGACCTACAAATGAATCTTCATTAACCATTAACCTTATTGTCTTTACCTTTATGAGTACCCTTATCATCTTCCAGAGTTCATCCCTTATTCATATGTATTTATATCCAAGTGAAGATATGTACATTCATATATATACCTATATATTTACATGTAATGTGCACTTAGGTCGTGTCATTTCCTTCGTGTTCCAAGAGTAAGAGTGTACTTTGGAAAGTTAGGTCTTGAAGAATCTTTGTCAAGTCAAACCAGTTCTTAGGCTTTGGAGATCTCAGTGTAATCCTGGGATACTAATGGAGGTGTGAATATGAATTACTTGATGTGAGTAAAGATCCTTGGTGAAGAGAAGGATTGTTGAATACCTGCTTTCTTGTGTCTGCCCCAATGGAGAAGATCAGTTTTGAAGGATCAGGTTTAGAAATTATTGAAGTTGTCGCAGGGACTCATGACTCTTAGCTTGGCAACCTCATTTTTCTCAGTCACATCAGGAGCCTATGCCAAGAAATGAATGAAGGACTGGCTTGTCATCCTGTGCCTATTTCTGAAGCTTTTTTACACTATGAAAAATCTTTGAAAGTTTGTGATTGCCCAGATATGGAATGAAACATCACGTGATGAGTGGATAAAGTACTGCATGTGTATATGATGAAATACTATTCAGCCTTTAAAAAGGAAGCTCTTGTTATTTGTGACAACATGGATGAACCTGGAGGACATTATATTGAGAGGTATAAACCAGAATAGAAGACACATTTCTACATGTGGAACAAAATGATTTGAACGTACAATCAGACAGTAGAATGCAGGTTACTGATGGCTGGGCTAGAACAGGGCAGAGAGGGCATTCACCAAAGAGTGTTAAGATCAGTTAGTGTGGATGAATTCTATTATATTGTATGGTGACTATAGTTAATATGATATAGTATTCTTTTCTTTTCTTTTTTTTTTTTTTTTTGTATTTTAGGAAAGGGTGTACAGGGTGTTCAAGTTCTCACTACTAGATCAGACTCATAGTGATCCT
The DNA here is from genome assembly GCA_004027165.1 of Ctenomys sociabilis. Lineage (NCBI taxonomy): Eukaryota > Metazoa > Chordata > Mammalia > Rodentia > Ctenomyidae > Ctenomys > Ctenomys sociabilis. The sequence goes on from PVKA01011309.1 coordinate 60,252, forward strand.
CCTGTTTACAGCCTCCCAAGAGCTGGGATTACAGGTGCACACCACCATACTCAATCTCAATTGCTATTTCAGTGTACCCCAGGGGCAGGGCCAGCATAGCAGGCCTGGGGATTGAACCCCAGGCCCCTGTGCCTGTTTGCAGGCACTTTAATCCACTGAGCTATTTTGGCCAGGCCTTCTTATTCTATAAATTGTATTTCTTTTGAGTTTCTTATAGATTTTAACAGGGTATCTGCATCTGGATCTTTAGTTCAATTTGTTTTTCATTTCTAAGTCTGGAGGTTGGACTCTTTTTCATGATATCCAGAGCAAAACAGAGGGATTTGGGGAGATAGCCACCAATTATGAATTACTGAGTGGTGGAAACACTTCCATGAACCGAGGAGGTGGCAGTGGGATGGAGGGAGGAAAAGAGATGTTGAAGAAAGGCATAGGAATATATAGGATAGATGGTCTTATGTTGGCTGCATGGTATTTGCATTTTTATGAGACATTCAGATTAAAGATACTAATAGTGATGGATGAATCCATAATTGTTTTCTGTCCCAATTTTCTTACTCCCACCTACTATTTGCTCAAATAATGTACTCTGATATATTTATTCTTGTGATGAGTAAGTCTTTAATTTTTTTTCTTCCTTGTTTTTTCTTTCAACAAATGCATTTAGTAGGTGCCAACAGGAGGAGAGAACAGGAACAACAACAACCAAAAGCGAAAACTTGTCAGAATGTTTCTAGTGTGTATCACTGAAAGCCAAAGCTGGACACAATTTTCAGTGTCTCAAAACATGTCTCCTCCTATGCGTAAATAATGCAAATAGTGACGTGAATAGTTCACTTATATTTTGCTACAGAAATCATTAAGATCTATGTGACATCTCCTTTTTTTTCTGGCGGATCTGGGGATTGCACTCAGGCCCTTGCACTTGTCAGGGAAGTGCTTATTCCACTGAGCCATCTCCCTGGCTCACTATGTGACATTTCTTTAAGTCATTGCTGTGTTGAAATGGTTGATGTAGGGACATTCTTTAGAAATATATTCACTTATTTTGGTAGAAATTGCCATTATCTTTTCTGTTTACTTGGGAATTTATTAACTTTGAAATTAGCTTATAATCTATTAGGGAATGCCAGAGTTAC
>PVKA01011310.1:0-61400 GCA_004027165.1 Ctenomys sociabilis
ATAGCTGGCTTGAATGGGATTTCCAGGCCTACTCTTTTTTTTTTTTTTTTTTGTTAAATAAAAATTATTTTATTAACATATCCTAAAGATTCAGTTAAATTGCAATCTTTTTTTTCTTTTTTTGTATTTTTTTTATTTTTGTTTTATTCCAGTACAAATATCAATGAGATAGTTTTAAGATACCTTGACAAGATGGATTTGATAAATTAATACATTGCAAACTGTTTTCATAATGTTTTGGTATCAGTCCTACTCTTTTGAGCAGTCTCCACACTGACCTCCACAATGCTTATACCAGTCTACATTCCCACCAGCAGTGGAGAAGTGTTCCCTTTTCTCCACAACCTCTCCAACATCTGTTGTTGGTTGATTTCTTTATGATAGCCATTCTTTCTGGAGTGAGATATTATCTCAGTGTTCTTTTTATTTGCATTTCATAAATGGCTAGCGATGTGAAGCATTTTTCATATATTTATTTGCTTCTTTAATTTTGTCCTCTGAGAAGTGTGTAGTCATTTCAGATCCCCATTTCTCAATTGCGTCTTTAAATTTGAGGGCCCTAATATATCTTAGCTCTTTATATATTCTAGAGAGTAGACCTTTCTCTGATTCCTTATTAGTTAGGATTTTTCAAAATTTGTGCGTTGCCTTTTCAAATTGTTGACAAGTTTTTCACCTGCAGAAACTCCTCAAGAAGAATTGATCCCAGTTGTTAATTCTTTCAAGTGCCTCTTGTGCAAATATATGTTTGTTCATAAACTCTTTACCCACCCCTATGTCTTCAAGACTTCCTCCTCCTTTCTCTTCCAGGACATTGAGTGTTTCTGTTTCAGTGTTTAGATCTTTAATCCATTTTGACTTTAACTTAGTGCATGGTGATGGAGCTGGGTCAAGATTTAGTTTTCGACAAGTAGACAGCCAAGTTTTCCAGCACCATTTGTTTAAAAGGCTATCTTTCTTCCAATGAGCTTGTTTGGCCCCTTGCTCAAAGATCAGATGGCTGAGTGTGTTCATAGAGGCCTCTGCATCTTCCAATCCATTCTATTCAACCTCAGGTCTATTGCATTGCCAATACCATGTTGATTTTATCACAGTAGCTTGGTAGTATTATTTCAAGTCAGGAATTGTGATGCCTCCTGCCTATTGGTCAGGATGGCCTTTGCTATTCTGGGTCGTTTGTGATTCAAAATAAATTTTAGGAATGATTTCTCTAGGTCTCAGAGGTATGTTGGTGGCAGTTTGATAGGGATTGCATTAAATCTGTACAGCAATTTTGGGAATATGGCCATCTTCACGATGTTGGTTCTTCCTATCCAGGAGCACGGAATATATTGCCATTCTCTGAAATACCACATAAGCTCTTTTCTTAGGGTGTTTTAATTTTCTGTGAAAAGATCTTTGACTTCCCCGGTTAAGTGAATTGCAAGGTATTTCATTTTCCGTGGTGCTATTGTAAAAGGTATTGCTTCTATTGTTTTCCTCTCAGTGTGTTTGTTATCTGTGTAGAGGAATGCTAATGACTTTTTTTTTTTTTTTTTGCTGAGAAGTATTTTTTAATATTACAAAACATATGTGCTTCATATGTGGTATAAGCACTAATATGCCTTCTAAGCAACATGGGCACAGTCATAGTAGATTAACTCTTGTTATATTTAAACAATCACATTGTTTGTTTCTTGTTGATTGACATTGTTTCTGGGGTAGGATGTCATATCATCAGTGTTCTAATTTGCATCTTTAAAATGATCGGAGTTGCTAAACAGTTTTTCATATATTTGTTTGACATTTATACTTCTGAGAAGTGTCTGATGATCGGAGTTGCTAAACAGTTTTTCATATATTTGTTTGACATTTATACTTCTGAGAAGTGTCTGATGACTTTTGAGTACTGACTTTGCATCCTGCTAAACTACTGAATTTCCATATCAGTTCTAGTAGTTTCTTGGTGGAATTTTTTGGGTCTTCCACGTAAAGTATTGTGTCATCTCCAAATAGTAATAATTTAACTTCTTCTTTACCTATTCTTATTCGCTTTATTTCTCCCTCTTTTCTAATGGCTGTTGCTAATGATTCCAAAACTATATTGAATAGGAGGGGTGATAGAGGACATCCTTGTCTTGTACCTGACCTAAGAGTAAAAGATTTCAATTTTCACTGTTTAGGATTATGTTAGCTTGTGGATTGTCATACATTGCTTTTATCAAGTTAAGGTGGAGTCCATCTATTCCAATTTTCTGCAGGACTTTGAACATGAATGAGTGTTGAACTTTGCCAAAACATTTTTCTGCATGAATTGAGATGATCAAGTGGTTTTTAGATTTCTATTAATATAGAAGATATAACTGCTCTCTATTAATATAGTGTATTACATTTATAGATTTCAAATCTTTGCATATCTGAGATGAATCCTACCTGATCATGGTGCATAACCTTCTTGATGATTTCCTGTGTTCTGTTTGCTAGGATTTATTGAGGATTTTTGCATCTATGTTCATGTAAGAAATTGAACTGTAGTTCTCTTTTTTATTTGTGTCTTTCCCTGATTTTGGAATGAGTATAATACTCGGTTCCAGAAATGATTTCATGAGGACTGGGAACTTTTCAATTTCATTGAAGAGTTTTCAGAGTGTAGGTATTATATCTTCTACAAATTTCCTGTAGAATTCAGCTGTGAATCCATCACAACCTGGAATTTTCTTTGTCAGTAGGCTTGTTATTATGTTTAGAATCTCTTTGGCTGTAATTGGCTTATTGAGAGCAGTTATATCTTGTTGATTCAGCTTTGGTAATTTACACCTTTCGAGGAATCTGTCCATTTCTTCTGTGTCTTCTATTCTGTGATCATAAGGATTCTGGAAGTAACTTTTGGTAATCTTCTGAATTTCCACTGGGTCTGTGGTGATTTTGCCCTTTTTATTCCTTATTGCATGTACTTGAACTTTTTTCTTTCCTCTTTTTGATGAGTTTGGCTAGAGGCTTATCAACTTCACTTAGTCTTTCAAAGAACCAACTTTTTGATTTGTGGATTTTTTGAACTGTTCTTTGCATCTCAATTGAATTAATTTCTGCTCTAATATTTATGATTTCTTCCCCTCTTTGGGCTCTGAGTTTCGTTTGCTCTTCTTTTTCTAGATGTTGGAGGTGCAACATTAGCGTGTGTTTTGTTTCCATTCTATTTTCCTAATGTGTGAGTTCACATCTATGATTTTCCCTCTGAGAACTGCTTTCATCATATGCCATATATTCTGGTAAGTTGTGCCTGAATTTTCATTGAATTGTAGATACTGTTGAATTTCTAATTTCTTCTGTAACCCATTGATTGCTGAGTAGGGTGTTGTTTAATTTCCATGAATTTAGCAGGTTTCTCTGATTTCTTTTGTCATTTACTTCCAGATTCACTGCACTGTCAGATAATATGCATGAGATATTTCTGTTTTCTTGCATATACTTAAGCCTGAACCCAATAGACCAATATTATGTGATCTATTTTGGAAAATGACCCTTGTACAGCTGAAAAAATGTGTATTCAGCTGTGCTTGGGTGGAACACTCTGTATATGTCCACCAGGTCCCTTCGTTCCAAGCTCTGGTTTAGTTCTGCTACTTCCTTGCTAATTTTTGTCAGGTTGATCTATCTTTTTGAGATTAAGGGTTGTTAAGGTCTCCTGTTAGGATTGTGGTCTTAGATATTAGGTTTTAAATGTCCATTAAGATTTGTCTTACATATTTGGGTGCTCCTGTGTTTGATGAATAGATATTTATGAGTGTTACCTCTTTCTCTTGAATTTTTCCCCTAACCAATATACAGTGGCCTTGTTTATGTCGCTTGATCCTTCTTGGTCTGAAGTTGAGACTGTCTGAGAACATAATTGCTACTCCTGCTTTTTTCTGAGGTGCTGGGGTATCTAGTATGGTTTTCCTTCCTTTGACTTTGAGCCTATGAATGTCCTTTTGAGTTAAGTGTTTTTCTTGTATACAGCATATGGTTGGATTTTGTTTCCTAATCCGCTGTGCCAGTCTATTTCTCTTAATTATTGAATTGATTCCATTTACATTGATGGTTATAATTGAAATGTGTTGACTTATGTTTGTCGTGATATTTACTTGCTGTTGTTTACTCCCTCGTATCCTGTGTTTAATTGTCTGTCCTATTTAGTGGGTTCCTTGCATTTGCATTCATAGAGTTCAGGTCATTGTGATGTGTCTCTAAAACAACTTTCAGTAACCTGTGTTGGGCCTTTGTCACCATGAAATTCTTTAGTTTTTATTTGTTGTGGAAGTATTTCACTTCTCCATCAAACTTGAAAGAGTGTTTTTCAGGATACAATAATCTGGGCTGGTATTTGTTTTTATACAGGACTTGAAGACCTCTGCTCCGTGCTCTCCTTGCCTTCATGGTTTGTGTAGAGAAGTCGGCTGTAATTCTGTTGGGTTTTCCTTTGAATGTGATCTACTTCTTCTCTTTAGCAGCTTCAGTATATTATTATTGTGTTGGATTTCTGGGATCTTGACTATTGTATGTCTTGGTGTGTTTTTAGTTAGGTTGAAGCTATTAGGTGTTCTGTATGCATCGGTTACCTGAATGTTGGATTGTTTTCTCATATTTTGGAAGTTGTTTTGCTTTTACTTCTACCTATATTTTTTGTGTATCACTTGTATGGACTCCTTCATTCTCCTTGATACCAATTAACCTGACATTGTTCATCCTGGCATCATCTTGCAGGTGATGGATTATTTTTTCCTGCATTCTCATTGTTGTTAAGAGATTCTTTCCGACCTTTTCACTAGCTGCACCAGCATCTTGAAGACATGAAACTCTGTCTTTGCTTTCACTCAAACAGTTTTGTAGACTCGTGATTGATATTTTTAGTTCTTCTATACCTCTTTGACTCTGTTTCATGCGTTCTATTTCTTTTCTGTATTTCTCATTCCTGCAATCCGTCATATTTCTGATTCCCTCTTTTTTTTTCAACTATATCTTCTTTAGAGGTATTAAATCTTTTTTTGCAGAGTTTCTTCCAAATTGGGTTTCCTTTGCATATTTCCAGAATTGTTTCTGTATTTCCGATGCTATGATTTGAAAGAATTGTTTTTTGATTTTAGAAAATATTTCTGCTTTGAGGTCCTCATCACCTTTCTGCTGTTGTTTCTTTGCTTCCAACACTATTAACTCATAAGGTTCAGCTGGAATAGTGTTCTCTGAACTTGTTCTAAGTGAGCATTGTGTTTCCCCCATATGTTTCTGTATTTGATTCTTTACTCCAGATGCTATGTATTCAAATATTTCTTTTTTATTTCAGGCATTAATTCTGGTCTGAATTCCTCTATACTTTTCTGCTGCTGTTCCTTGGCTTCTATCTCTGTTAATTCATTCATTTCAGCTAAGCTAATGTCCTCTACACTTATTGGTGGACTCAATTCCTGAGATTGCATTTTTCTCCTTGTCTTTGTCATTTTGTATAGCACTGACCTCTGACCTTTGGTATAGAGCTTTGGTGTAGTATAACCATAGCTTGTATTGAGATTTGGGTGCCAGTGTATTAAGTTTGTGATTATCAAGCTTTGGCTGGCCTTTATTTAGCTGTTGTGTTCAGTTCCTTTTTGCTACAGCTCCTGTAGTTCCCCTCTGTTGGGTCCCTGATCAAGGGAGCACTGGGGGGTACAGAAGCTCTCCTTCACACTCACAGGCCAGGTGGGGATGGATCAAATGCCAAGAGAGTTCCCAAAATTTCTTGCTCCCGTGGCAGCCTTGGGGGCTGGGGCTCCGAAAAAATGCCAGACAGGTCTGTCTGGGGTGTATCATGCAGGTCTCTGGCTTGCATTTCCTGGGGCCTGAGGATCTGAGTGGTGCACAGCACAGAGCGAGATGCCAAAGGCTCTCCTTCAGACTCACCACACATTCACTGAACTTGGATTCCCAGGGAGTTGGGGATATTCCCACTCACACAGCGGGCTTTGGTGCAGGGGCTCTGGGTAGCATGGCATGCACAGGTAGATGCTAAAGGCTCTCCCTCAGGCTCACCACACACTCACTGAACTGGGAAGCCACGTGAGTCATGAAAATTCCCACTGGGTTGAAGGGCTTGGGGGCAGGATCCTGGAAGTTGCCAGAGCTGGCACGGTGTCTCAGACCAGTTGCTCTCTCTCAGCGGTCTTGAAGGAGGGTTGAAATACTTCTATAACAAAGAACAACTAAAGACTTTCATGATGACAAAGCCAACCCTACTCAGACTACGAAAAGATATTATAGAGAGGAATCAAAATGACCACAACTCCATTACTAAGAATGGAAAAGACCCACCAAATAGGGCAAACAAACACAGAAGAAAAAGAGGCATATCACAGAAGGTAAATAACACATCACACATAAGTCAGTACATTTCACTTATAACCATCAATGTAAATGAACTCAATTCATCAATTAAAAGAAATATTTTGGTAGAGTGGATTAGGAAGCAACATTCCACAATATGCTATACAAGCCTTCTTCTATCAATTGATTGGTTTATCTTCAAAGATTTATCCAGCTGGTAATTTTAATAGTTTTATGATTTGCACCTCAAGAACACAACTGCTTCCATGAATCACTAAAGCTTTGTCCTGGCTTTACGGCTGATTGACTTAGAAATAAATTTTCTGCAAAACTAGGATTCAGTGTAGTTGCTCCTGAAATCCTTATCAATTTGAATGTTGGGAAATTAGAGAAATTGTACACTAAAAAAAGAAAAGGTATTTTATGCTATCTATCTTAGTTTTGGAATATGTGTATAAAATAAGCATGTGTACATTGTTCTCAAATTCTGTAATGACAGCCAGAGTGACTGGCCTGAGACAGCGGGGCCGACTCTGACATCTTCCTCGATCCCGCCCCATGCCTGCCCAGCCAGAGTGACTGGCGTGAGATAGCGAGGCCCACTCCAGCAATCTCCTGGGTCCAGCCCCCAAGGCCTCCCAGTGAGTGGGAATTTGTACAACTTACCAGTCTTCCCAGATCAGTGAGTATGTGGTGAGTCTGAGGGAGAGCCTTTGACTTCTTGCCATACACACTACCTGGATCCCGGCCCACAAGCCCTCCAAGCCAGTGACCAGCCTGAAACCTCAGGGCCCACTCACCAGCAACTCCCCGGATCTCCCCTTTTAAAGTCTGCTAAGTGAGTGGGAATTTCCCCAACTCCCTGGGCTTTAAAGTTCAGTGAGTGAGAGCTCCATGGCTGAAGCACCAGAGGGACATTTCCCAGGGATTGCTGATCCTACCCCATGGCCCCATATGCAGTACAGCTTGCCCTGTGAATGAGGGCTCCAGGCCCACCACACTGGAGGGACCTTTCTCAGTCTTCTCTGATTCCAGCCCATGGCCCCAGAAGCAACACAGCTTAGCTCACCTAGCACAGCCTACTCGGTGAATAAGAACATCCACTATCCTTTTGGGAGCCCAGCAAATCCAACAAAGCCAAGGTCTGCCCACCTAGAGAGCAACCTGCCAGAGAGGGCCTACTCCGGCAACTTTAGGGATCCTTGCCCCAAAGCCAGCCAAGATAGTGGGAATTTTCACTACTTGCTCTGCATCCCAGTTCAGTTCTTGCTCGCCTGACCAGGGAACCAACAGAGGGGAAACACAGGAGCTGCAGCAAGAAGGAACTGAACACAACAGCTAAATTCAGGCCAGACATAACTGAATAATCTCAAACTTAATACACTGGCACCCGAATCTCATTACATGCTAAGGTTATAGTTGCACCAAAGCTCTACACCAAAGGTCAAAGGCCAGTGCTATACAAAATGAGAAAGAAAAGGAGAAAAATGCACTTTCTGGTGGCCTCAAGTCCACCAGTAAGTGCAGAGGACACTAGCTCAGCAGAAAAGAAAGAATTAACAGAGAAGGAAGCAAAGGAACAACAGCAGAAAGGTATACAGGGACTCAGATGAGAATTAATTTCTGAAATAAAAAAAGAAATATCTGAATATATAGCATCTAAAATAAAGAATCAAATTCAGAAATATCAGGGGGAAAAACCAATGCTAACCCAGAACAAGTGCAGAAAGCACTATTCTAGGTGAAAGGTATAAGTTAACAGCGTCCAAAGCAAAGAAACTACAGCGGAAATATTATGAGGAACTCAAAGTAGAAATAATTTCAGAAATCAAAAAAGAATTCTTTAAAAAAAAAAATTCTTTGAAATCATAGCATCTGAAATACAGAAACAGGTCCAGAAATATACAGAGGAAACCCAACTTGGAAGAAACTCTGCAGAAAAAGAATTAACAACTACCTCTAAAGAAGACATGGATAAAAAAATGAGGAGAACAGAGATATGATGGATTCCTGGAATAAGCAATACAGAAAAGAAATAGGACGCATGAAACAGAATCAAAGAGATATAGAAGAACTAAAAATATCAATCACGAGTCTACAAAACCATTTGAGTGAAAACAAAGACAGAGTTTCAGATATTGAAGATGCTGGTGCAGCTAGTGAAAAGGTGAGAAAGAATCTCTTAACAACAATGAGAATGCAGGAAAAAATAATCCATCACCTGCAAGATGATGCCAGGATGAACAATGTCAGATTAATTGGTGTCAATGAGAACGAAGGAGTCAATACAAATGACATAAGAAGAATTTGGGGAGAAGTAATCAAAGAAAACTTCCGAAATATGAGAAAACAATCCAACATTCAGGTAACCAAAGCATACAGAATACCAAATAACTTCAACCCAATTAAAAATACATCAAGACATATAACAGTCAAGATCCCAAAAATCCAACACAAAAATAGTATACTGAAAGCTGCTAGAGAGAAGAAGCAGATCACATTCAAAGGAAAACCCATCACATTTATAGTCGCCTTCTCTGCACACACCATGAAGGCAAGGAGAGCATGAAGCAGAGGTCTTCAAGTCCTGTACGAAAACAAATTTCAACCCAGACTATTATACCCTGCAAAACTCTCTTTCAAGTTTGATGGAGAAGTGAAATACTTCCACGACAAAGAACTAAAGAATTTCATGATGACAAAGCCATCCCTATACAGGCTGTTGAAAGATGTTCTATACAGAGAACACAAAGACCAGGACTCCATGAATGTGAACACAAGGAACGCACTGAATAGGACAGATAATTAAACACATGACACAAAGGAGTAAACAACAGCAACTAAATATCATGACAAACATAAGTCAACACATTTCAATTATAACCATTAATGTAAACGGACTCAATTCTCTAATTAAGAGAAATAGACTGGCACAGTGGATTAGAAAACAAAATCCAAAAATATGCTGTATACAAGAAATACACATAATTCAAAATGACATTCATAGGCTCAAAGTCAAAGGACAGAAAACAATACTACATGCCCCAGCACCTCAGAAAAAAGCAGGACTTGTAATTCTTTTCTCAGACAGTCTCAACTTCAGACCAAGAAGGATCAAGTGACACAAACAAGGCCACTATATATTGGTTAGGGGAAAAATTCAAGAGGAAGAAGTAACACTCATAAATATCTATTCACCAAACACACAACTAGTCAGCTACATAAGATGAATCTTAATGAATATGAAAACTCTAATATGAAGAGCACAATCTTAACAGGATACCTTAACAACCCTTAATCTCAAAAAGATAGATCAACCAGACAAAGCATTAGCAAGGAAGTAGCAAAACTGAACCAGCGCTTGGAACAAATGGACCTGGTGGACATATACAGAGTGTGCCACACAACCACAGCTGAATACACATTTTTTTCAGCTGCACACGGGTCATTTTCCAAAATAGACCACGTACTGGTCCAGAGGTCACGCTTAAGTATATGCAAGGAAGGAGAAATAATCTCATGCATTATATCTGACCACAGTGCAATGAAACTGGAAATAAATGACAAAAGAAACCAGAGAAACCTGCTATACTCATGAAAATTAAACAACACCCTATTCAGCAATCATTGGGTCACAGATGAAATTAAACCAGAAAATCAACAGTATCTACAATTCAATGAAAATTCAGGCACAACTTACCAGAATATATGGCATATGATGAAAGCAGTTCTCAGAAGGAAAATCATAGCTGTGAACTCACACATTAGGAAAACAGAATGGAAACAAAATGCACGCTAATGTTGCACCTCTAACATCTAGAAAAAGAAGAGCAAATGAAACTCAGAGCCCAAAGAGGGGAAAAAATCATATTAGAGCAGAAATTAATTCAATTGAGATGCAGAGAACAGTTCAAAAAGTCCACAAATCAAAAAGTTGGTTCTTTGAAAGACTAAGTGAAGTTGATAAGCCTCTAGCCAAACTCATCAAAAAGAGGAAAGAAAAAAGTTCAAGTACATGCAATAAGGAATAAAAAGGGTAAAATCACCACAGACCCAGCGGAAATTCAGAAGATTACCAAAAGTTACTTCCAGAATCCTTACGATCACAGAATAGAAGACACAGAAGAAATGGACAGATTCCTCGAAAGGTGTAAATTACCAAAACTGAACTAGAAGATATAACAACTCTGAATAAACCAATAACAGCCAACGACATATGAAACGTAATAAAAAGCGTACCAACAAAGAAAAGTCCAGGCCCTGATGGATTCACAGCTGAATTCTACAAGAAATTTAGAGAAGATATAATCCCTACACTCCTCAAAATTGAAAAGTTCCCAGTCCTCATAAAATCATTTCTGGAGGCATGTATTATACTCATTCCAAAACCAGGGAAAGATACAACCAAAAAAGAGAACTACAGGTCAGTCTCCCCCATGAACATAGACACAAAAATCCTCAGTAAAATCCTAGTTAATAGAATACAGCAAATCATCGAGAATATCATACACCATGACCAGGTAGGAATCATCCCAGGGATGCAAGGGTGGTTCAATATTCAAAAATCTATAAATGTAATACACTATATTAATAGACTGAAATGTAAAAACCACCGGATCATCTCAATTGATGCAGCGAAAGCTTTTGACAAAGTCTAATACTCATTCATGTTCAAAGTCCTACAGAAAATTGGAATAGATGGACTTCACCTTAACTTGATAAAAACCATCCATGACAACCCAAAAGCTAATATAATCCTAAATGGGAAAACCTGGAATCTTTTAGCCTTAAATAATGTACAAGACAAGGACACCCCCTATCAACTCTCCTGTTCAATATCATTTTGAAAACACTAGCAAAAGCCATTAGAAAAGAGGGAGAAATAAAGGGAACAAGAGTAGGTAAAGAAGAAGTTAAATTATCACTGTTCACAGATGACATGATACTTTACTTGGAAGACCCCAAAAATTCCACCAAGAAAGTACTTGAACTGATACAGAAATTCAGTAGCATAGCAGGATACAAAGTTAATACTCAAAAGTCAGTAGCATTCCCCTACATAGATAACAAGCACACTGAAACGTAAACTATAGAAGCAATACCTTTTACAATAGCACCGCAGAAAATGAAATACCTTGGAATTCACTTAACCAAGGAAATCAAAGATCTTTTCACAGAAAATTACAACAACCTAAGAAAAGAGATTATAGAGGATTTCAAAAAATGGAAAGATATTCCATGCTCCTGGATAGGAAGAACCAACATCATGAAGATAGCCATACTCTCAAAATTGCTGTACAGATTTAATGCAGTACCTATCAAACTGCCACCAACATACCTCTGAGACTTAGAGAAATCATTCCTAAAATTTATTTGAACCACAATCGACCTAGAGTATCAAAGGCAATCTTGGCCAATGAAGACAAGGTGGGAGGTATCACAATTCCTTGAAATTATACTACAAAGCCACTGTGATAAAATCAACATGGTATTGGCAATGAAATAGACATGAGGATGAATGGAATAGATTAGAAGATGCAGAGACATCTATGAACACACTCAGCCATCTGATCTTCGACATAGGGGCCCAACAAACTTACTGGAAGAAAGATAGCCTCTTTAACAAATGGTGCTGGAAAATCTGGCTTTCTACATGCCGAAAACTAAAACTTCACCCAGCTCTATCAACATGCACTAAATTAAAGTCAAAATGCATTAAAGACCTAAACATTAAAGAGAAACACTCAATATCCTGGAAGAGAAAGTAGGAGGAACTCTTGAAGATATAGGGGTAGGTAAAGAGTCATGAACAAACATATATTCGCACAGGAGGCACTTGAAAGAATTAACAACTGGGATCAACTCTTTTTGAGGAGTTTCTGCACATCAAAAGAAATTGTCAACACAGTGACAAGACAACCCACTAATTTTGCAAATTTCTTAACTAAAAAGCGATCAGACAAAGGTCTGCTGTCTAGAATATATAAAGAACTAAGATATAACAGGGCCTTCAAATTTAAAGACCCAATTCAGAAGTGGGAATCTGAAATGAATACACACTTCTCAGAGGATAAAATAAAAAATCAAATAAATGTATGAAAAAATGCTCCATATTGCTAGCCATCTGTGAAATGCAAATAAAAAGAACACTGAGATAATATCTCACTCCAGAAAGAATGGCTATCATAAGGAAATCAACCAACAACAAACTCTGGCGAGGTTGTGGGGATAAGGGAACATTTCTCCACTGCTGGTGGGAATGTAGACTGGTTCAACCATTGTGGAGGTCAGTGTGGAGACTCCTCAAAAGAGTAGGACTAGAAATCCCATTCAAGCCAGCTATCCCCCTACTGGGAATTTTCCCAGAGGAACTGGAAACATTATATCATAGTGACATATGTGTACCTGTGTTTATAGCATCATAATGTGTGATAGCCAAATCTTGGAAACAACCAAGATGTCTACCACATGAGGAATGGTTATAAAAGATGTGGTATTTCTTTATAATGGAGTATTACTCAGCTACAAAGAAAGATAAACTTGAAGCATTTATATTGAAGTGGAAGTCACTTGAACATATACTCATAAATGAAATAAGCCAGACACACATGTGCAAATATCATATTGTCTCCCTAGTATAAGAAATGAAGAGAAGAAATACAAATAGAAATGCACAATAGCAACTGAAAACAATTGGGTCAGATAAGGAAAACTGAACGGCATATGCTGCAGGGTACTAAGCATCTTTTCTTCTGGATGGTTAACAACCTAAGTTCACAGATCAAAATTGGAGAAATAGAAGATCTGCAAGGCCAGCCAACATTTTTGACCTAGCCTTTCAAGGTCAGTGAAGACTCAGGACATAGGAGATCCTGTACTGTAACATCATGAAACTCAGTTGTACCCGAAAATTTGTGATAAAGGAGATTATGGACCCATAGAAGAAAGAGATCGATGATGTATAATGTGTCTGGGAGAGTCACATGGAGAGAAAACTTTCTCTCAGGCTCTCACAGAGAGCAAACTGGTCAAGCATTGGCCGTGACTCATCCACATGGATAACACAAAGGATCTGCAGAGTAAGGTCCAGTATTACAAGATAAACCCTGAGGGGACTTCACTGACCTCATCAGAAACAATAAGTACATGTGTTGGTATATAGGTATTTCTCTATCTCGGTCTTAACCATCCACCAAAAATGTATGTAACACAGGACCATAATAATAAGTTGAGCTGTAAATGGCTACAGTTAACAACTTCTTCAGATAACTCACTATTATTGTGGAATGCTGGACTCTGTTGGATTGTGTCACCAAGTTCAGGCACCTAAATTGGTTTAATGACAATGGAGTGCCCAACTTTTACAGGTCTAGACAAAAAAAAGGGATATAAAAAGGAAGAATCATGATGTATGTATATAAACAGTACAGTTAGGATAAATATGCTGTGCTTCTGCATAATTCTATAAGAAGCAAGATTTGCACTAATAGTTTTTGGACAGGAAGATATTATGTCAGCTTCTAGTACTATGGACAACCACTAGGAAGATAACAAGTTAGAAAGTATTAATTATTGAATCTATGATATAATTCAGGCATAAAAAGTAAGATAAGTAAACAGCTATACTGTCTTAATTTAGTGATAAGAGACATCTGCTATAATGATGTCTGTAAGTATAATATTATGTATGCACCTTGTGTGATACCAAAACATTATGAAAACAGTTTGCAATGTATTAATTTATCGAATGTGTCCTGTTAATGTGCCTTGAAATTGTCTCACTGCTATTTGTACTTCAATAAAATAAAATAAAATGAATATAATTAAAAGGAAATTCTGTAATGATTTTAAAGAAAATGTCATTTAAATCATATTCCCATAGTTAAATGATAAATTCTCTTCTCTTCTAATTCTAGAGAAGTATATAAGAAAACTAAGAAATATTATTGGTAAATAGCATTTTTGTGTTATGTTCTAGATATTTCTTTAAAGGTGACACATGCCTGTAATCCCAGCACTGGTTAGGCTGAGGCAAGAAGATTGTTGTGAGTTCGAGATCAGCCTGAGCTACAAAATGAGCTTAAGGCCACCCTGATTTGTATAGTGAGACCCCGTCTCAAAAAGACAAAAAATAAACAAAAAACAGGTAGTTAATTGATCTCATTTGGCCTCTAATCTGTTTCCCGATTTTGAATTTTTTTTGTATTAATGTTTAGGCTTGGATTTTGTTTATGTATCTTTTACTGTCTTTAATGTGAAAATATGTGCTCTTATATTTATCATTCTTTTGTTTTCTGCTTTCATTTGAAATTTCACACTTCATGTTATTTGTTAAATCCTAAAATCTTATGAGTAGATCTCATATCACTGTTTTTTTTTTTTTTTTTTTTTGTGAAACACAGATTGAAGTTAGGCCCTTGTGCTTGCCAGAGAACACTTCAGACCACTGTTTTTGATCCTTCATTTTGTTTTTTAGAATTCAATGAGATTTTTTGAATTATGTATATGTGACATGCACGACAATCTTTATTGCTCTCTATGTCATCAATTGTATGAAAATTATGGACCTAATACATTTTTATTTTATATAAAAAGTTTAAGAATATTTTAAAAAGAGAAAGGAACAAGTAAATATAATATATGAAAGAATATGTTGTAGATATATATTTTTAGTTTCTAATATGATAAATATTGATAGATATAACTGCTAGTATGCTGGAAACTTGCCTCTGAAAAATATCTAGTGGTTTTGTAGAGTTTTGCTTGGTCAAAACTTGATTATCTGTGTAATCATTTTAATCAAATTTCTCATTATATCTTAAAATGAAAACTATGAAAATTAAATTATACAGGACATATAAAAATGACCATATTGAGTGTCAGAGAAAATAGGATAATTCTATGCTCTCTAGGGAATCTACATGGCAATGACCACTCTGCCATAAGCTGGCCACGGTAACACCCACCTGTCACCCCGTACACACTGGGAGCTGTGCCAGGAGCCTGGGCCACTCCATGAGACCCTGTCTTAAAAGAAAATAATAAAAGTGATGGGAAATAAAGTGCTGTGCCCTATGTGTTCAATCCCTAGTATGAAAAATAGGATAATTAAACAGACACCTATTGTGTGATCTAGATTCTACTGCTAGGAATTTACCCCAAAGAAATGAAAGTATGTGTCCACAGAGAGACTTGCACATGCAAACCTATAGAGCCTGTATTTATTAATCCAAATATCCATTTTCAACAAAATGAAACAATCAAAACAGTAGAAACCTAAAAATACAGGACAACATAACTTCAAATTTTTGTAATTCCCTAAGAGCTGACCTCATCAGAAGTGAAGAAAATAAAAAGCAAATGGATAAAATATTTGAAGAGATAAAAAAGAAACAAACAGACCTGTAAGATGTTCAGTGAGCACCAAGCTGATATAAATAAACAGGAAAGGGACTTGATAAGATGATCAATGAGCTTAAAGAAGACACATACAAAAAATAAACTTGAATCAAGCAAGATGATAGGAGTTATCAATAACCACTTTAGCGAGAAGTAGAGATTACAAAAAATCAAGCTGAAATTTAAGATATACAATCATCTATCAAATATGCACTATCGGGCGGGGGGGAAGATAGCTCAACAGTCTAAGCACCAGCCTGGTAAAGTATAAGGACCCCAGTTTGGTCCTAGGTACTATGTGTCTTGCTAGCACCATGCTGACCACAGAAAATGGGCATGGTGGCACATCCCTGTAATCCAACCACTAGGAGGCTGAGACAGGGAAGATCACTGTGAATCTGAGCTGTGAAAGAAGGTTCTGCACCAAATAAACAAGCAAACAATTAAATAAATAAATAATTGTGAACATTTTAGGGCCAGCCAAATAGCTCAGCAGATTAAAGTACCTGCAAGCAGATGTGGGGACTCAGAGCTGGGGGTTCTATCGCTGGGTCTACCATGTCAGCCTCACCCTTGGAGCACACTGAGATGGTGATTGAGGCTGGAGATGGTGATGCATGCCTGTAATCCCAGCTTTTGGAAGGCTCTAAACAGGTGGATCGCTACAAGTCTGATCTAGCAGTGAGACTCTGAACACCCTGCAAACACTTCCCTAAAATACAAAAAATAAATGAATAAAAAATAATTCAAAACATTTATGGAACCAGAAGAAATTCAGAATAGCCAATGCAATCCTAAGCAACAACAGCAAAGCAGGAGGCACTATATTCTGAGTAATTCAAAGTAATATAATAAAGCTACAGTAATAGAAACAATATGAAACTACCACAGAACAGTCAGGTTGACCAATGGAATAGAATAAGGATGTAGAACCAACCACTTTCATCCAGTTACTTTTGAACAAAGGGACCCATGACACATTCTAAAGAAAAGATGTCCTATTCAACAAATGATACTGGGAAAACTTTTATGAGCAAAAGAATGAATCTGGATCCATAGTTCTCACCCCATATGTAAATAAAATCAAAGTAGATACTTAGATATAAAAGCAGAAACACTGAATCTGATGAAATAAAAATATAAATAAAACTTTTACATATAGGTGAGACCTTCCACAGGAGAACTCCAAGTGCACAAATAAGGTAATACCAAGAATCAATGAATGGGGTTGGGTTTACTGGAATAACGAAGCTTCTACACAACAAAGGAAACAACCAGTAGAGTGAAGAGACAACCTACAGGGTGGAAAAAAGTGCTAGCTAGACTCATCTAGAACATAACGAATGCAAAATAGACCACCAAGTAAAAGACTCAGTTAAAAAATAGGCAACAGAAATGAATAGACACTTCTCAAAGGAAGAAGTTCAAATAGCCATAACACAAGAAAAAAATGCTCAGCGTCTTTGGCCTTTAGCAAATAAAAACAACACTAAGAGTCCACCTTGCTCCAGGAAAATTTTCAAGGCTCAAGTAATAGCACATGGTGGTGGTGCTATGGGAGGAGAAGGAGCCTTCTACACTGCTGTGGAAGTATAAACTAGTAGATCCTCTGTGGAAATCAGCATGGAGATTCCACAGAAAGCTACAAGTAGAAATTCCACTGGATCCAGATTTACCTGTTTCCCAACACAGTAAAGAATTTCATACTACAGTGGTACATGGAAAGTCATGTTTATAGCAGCACAGGCCTTAGTTGCTAAATATTAGAAACAGCCTATATGCCTACCAACAGATGAATGTATCATGCAAATGTTCTATTTGGTCACAAAAAAGGATGAGTCATTTGTAAGATAATTTATAGAAAGTCTTTTTTGGTCTCTGTTTCAGTCTGGGAAATTTATATTTGCAATCCCATAGATAAATTATTAGAATCTCAAGTTAATTTTAATCTATCACTTCCAGTGTAACCCATGGCAAGAATAAAGACACTAGGAGCCAGGGAGATGGCTCAGTGGAATAAGCACTTCCCTGGTAAGCACAAGGGCCTGAGTTCAATTCCCAGTTCCGCCAAAAAAAAAAAAAAATTAGAATAAAGACACTACTATATATTTGTAGTTTTGAGGAGCCAAGCAGTCCTAAATCCAGCCATGATCATGGCTATTCTGAACAAAGGTCTCAACCCAATGAACCTGGGTTTTATTCATTCATCAAGAAAGAGGTGAATTGAGGATGAGTGACTGAGAATGGCATGAAGTAGGTGAGTGCTGTGAGCTGGGTTAGATAGGAGGCCTGAAATCACCTCTGCAATGAACAGAGAAGAAATTATGACTTAAGGGGTACTTGTAAGTCATTCTCCTATAGCTGGAGGAAATACCCAACACTTACAACTTTAAAAAAGGAATTTCTTAGCCTATGGTTTAGGTAGGTTCCATCCATGGTCAGGCAATGCCAAGGCAGAAACAGCATAGCAGAAGAATATAGCACAGGATAACTCCTTAACACATGGCAGCCAGGAGACAGAGAGAGTGAAATGCAGGCCTTGGGATGAGAACTCACTCTTCTAGTTTGTAGCCCTCTGATCCACTTCTCCAACCAAGTTACAATTTCTAATGGGTCGTTCTGCTATGATTTTTTTTTTGTTTTTGGTAGAACCGGATATTGAACTCAGGCCCTTGTGCTTGCCAGGGAAGCATTTATTCCACTGAGCTGTCTTCAGCTATGAATTTATCTATGGAAATCCATGACCCAATCACCTTCCAAATCCCCCACCTCTGAATACATGAGTTCTTTTGGAGGACTTTTTAAGTCTAAGCTGCTAAGCTTGATAGTAGCTCTGGAAGTATCCAGGAAAGAGATGTAGGCAAGTAATTTATGAGTTGCTATTGCCTTCAATTCCTCTATGCAGTGGGCAGTAATATTTACAACAAAATTCTACCAGCTCTTAACCTGGGAGATGTACATTAGGTTCTTTATGAAGCATAATATACATACAAAAATATTTCCATAAGCAAAGCCTGGAGAATTATACCATCAGATATTCAGAAGCCCCAAACCTGAATGGTTATTGATCCTTAAACTCTACTTTTTCAGTGCAGTTTTCCTGGATGCCTATTAAGTTTGAGTCTATGCCAAAAGAACAAACTGAAACCACTCACAGTGACATTGTGGAAGGGTAGAAAAGAATTATTCTAAAGGGACATTACCTCCAGGAGGTCATTATTAACATCAGCTAAATCATTGATACACCACAGTCCCTATTCAAACTTCTGTAAGGGGAAACCTTTCCATTAGGACTTGGCATATCTTTTACTTCTTTCCCATTACTACTTATAGATATTGGCCCCAGGGAAGAGTTAGTGGAAAATCCCCTTGCTGCCCTCACATCTACTGGGGAATCTGGTGGCAGAGTATTTGATAGCTAAATGTTCTGCTACCACACAAAGATGGACCAGGTGAAACATAGATCATTTTTTCTGAGTCTGGACCAGTCCCTAAGCAGAATTTCATTACATTAAATGAGAAAATCATCCTCCTCTGAGACTCAACTGGGTAATAACACTCTGTTGCCATTGTTTCAAAGTATGAGGGAAAGAAAGGAATACATGTATTTTGATGGATGAGTTAAACTTGAAGTGAGTTACAAGTAGACAAGCACTAAATATGCTCCTTTTCATGGCAAAGTTACTGAGTTTCTAACACAAGAAGAGGAAAATCAGTCCACTAATAATATTTCATGGAATATTGCTTGATAATCAAAAGACCATTTTCCTAGGAGGGTAGAGAAAGATGGAACAGTCATACATAAAAGCTTTATCCACTTCAAAAACACTACCCCATCATAAAATAGTATCCAAAGGCTCAAATATGTCAATGATTTAAATCATAGGTGAAACCCTTCTTTAGGAAGAGATGAAACAAAAGACCTTCTAGATGAGATATCGTCAGTTCTTAAAAGCAATGATAAGAAGGAAAACTGCATGAACATCATTAGGGCAGGCATTTGTCTTTATTTTATGCCTTTAAGTTTGTTCCTCCCTAGTTTCTAATAACTAGTTAACTAATTAAGGATGACTAAATGAAGGGGCAAATCCCCAGTGCCTTGTTAGCTTACTAATAATTATAAATAATTATAGTGCCATAGTAGTAGGTTTACTCACTGAGTACTGAGCTGTTTCACATTTATGGGTCACTTTTAAATATTTTTTAAAGAGAGTACAAAATGGTAAAAAAAAAAAAATTAGAAATGAATCAGAATTTCACTAAACAAAATAATGGGGATTTCGCTGAACAAAATAATAGTAATAATAATAACAGGAATTTGACAATGGTTTTTGTATTACATAATATTATCCCCAAATCAATTGTTTAGATTATCAGACATAAACATGCAAAATTGGTTTTCAAAACGTTATAAGAATTTGAAAAGAAGAAATTTAAGTATTAACTGTTCTTTTCAACAGACCAGCAGAAATCAGAAGTACAATTATCTAAGCTATCCAGCATATATACATAAATATATCTTTTTCCCTTCTTTCTTTTGTTATTTTCCTCATCCAAGTCTTCCCTTCCCTCTGAACAGATCCTTTCTCTTTCATAGTATCTATTGTACCTTTCAGATTTTGTTTGCTCTTTCAGGTCTTACACTAGCGAGACAATGTGATGTTCACACATGCAGGCCTGATTTAGTTCTCAGAAATGTTCTACAAAGCACGAGTGAGTACACCCATTTGAAATAAGACACTGAGCCTTGATATTGTATTAAAATGTGAAGAATATATAAAATTGCACATGTCTTCATGACTACTGAGTGCCTACTCCAAAATAGTACAGTTTATAAGTAGAATAACACAATACTGTCACACAGCATGTCATGAGATAGCAACAAGTGCGCATATTCTGAGATCTTCTTTCACACCTGAGTCAGCAAAACACCTATCGGGCAAGCATGCATAGTGCTGACCAGCTCTCTCCTCCTCTCCACATCTTGTGAGAGACGGCTAATGAGCTGAATTGCCCCTTTCAGCGTCTTGGTTCACTTCATTCAGGATATGTAGAATCTGTGTTTCGTTATACATCCAACAGGTAGTCAGGGTTTTGCTCACCAATTAGTATAGTTGGTGACCTCCAATTCATCACAATTTCTCCTGCCATTATAGAGATAATCAAAGAAAATTGTTTGGCCTGATGCTTTAATGTCTCTTCCCTGCCTTTTGTGCCATTTAGTCCATGCTCAGGGATGTCCCATGAGTTTCATTTCAGGTACATTTCAACGTATTTCTTTTCAGATATTCAAAACCTTATGAATTTGTATAACTCTTAGTTTCTATTTTATATTTTGAAATTTGAAACAGCTTAATGAAGTCCTAGGTCATAGACTCAGATTCCCTGAATGTATCCTCCATTCAGTTCAAGCAATCTTATTCATTTACCTATTATATGCTGGACCTTGTCATAAGGGCTATGAATACATTAGTGACCTACTAGTCTCATCACCATATCAAGGTGCTTCTATGCTAGTGGGAAACATCAGTTTGGACAGTATTTGAAAACTATTTATCTGTATACATTATATTCATTTAAATTGCTATATTAAGAACAGGAGAGTAATGGTAAAGTCTGTCAATCAGTGCGTGTCTTAGAGGGTTAGAGTCTGTGACACTTCTGTGTTATTTTTACACTTGCCATGAAAGATGCCATTACAGTTTAAATATGAAGAATTTCCCAAAGACTCAGGCTTTATACCCAACACAATAATGTTCATAGATGAGGCCTAGCAAGATGATTGGATCATGACAGCTTAACCCTATAGTACATTAATCCATTGGTAATTCATTAGTTGAATAGGTTGGTAGGAGGTGAGCCCTTGTTGGAGGAATTGGGCACAGGGACTCACCTTTGAAGGGTGAATCTTGTCTCCAGACTCTTCTCTCCAGCTCTCTCACTGCTCTTTCTGCTTCCAAGTTCTTTCTTCTTTCCTCTGTCAGGCCCCTCCACCATGAAGTTTCTACCATGAATCAACTGACCCTTGAGACAAAATTAACCCTTCTTCCTTTTATTTGCATTTGTCAGGCATTTTGATCCAGGAACTGAAACTTGATTAACTCAGATTTCTAACACTGTCCTCTTTACATATAAAGAACTTTAGGATTAGGAGATGTGAGCTGCTCATGGTGAAAAAGATTATCTTTGAAATGGATACATATTCCAAAGTCTGCATCTTTATACTGCATTGATTCTGGGATCTTCTTAACGATTTACTTCTACTTTTTCTACAAATGTTGAAATCAATATATTTAGACTAAATTTATGATAGAAATCAATGAGACCAGTGCTTCAGCAACTTTAAAACTATTCAGTGAAAGAAGACTGTGTTTTAAAATGCTCTATCATTTGGCCAGCTTTCAAAAGCACAAGTCATTATGAGTTAGGGCAGAGTAGCAAATGCGCAGGGAACCTCAGCTTTTCCTGGAGGTCAGCAACACCATGGTGCAATGGAGGGGCATAGGCCTTGGGGTCACACACATAGGATTTTGAATCTTCACCTTGTTTTTCTCTTGTTAGTTTAGCACAAGTCTCAAAACATTGTATGTTCTTTTTTCTGATATAAACATGTGTATGATCTTTTTCCAAGGGATGATGGCAGGAATTGAATGTGACCAGGATGGCATCAGTGCTGAGTAAGGTTTCCGATAAATGTCTCTGCAAATGGAGTTAACTCCCTGACACTACTGAAGATGGTTCACTCCTGAAGAATCTCTGCCAACACAGCTGTAGAAATGATCTCCAAGTCACGGTCTCCATAAGTGAGGTCAAAACACTTGCAGAGCAAGTGCCCAAGTGCAACCCAAACCTTCTTGCTTATCACAAGGTGCCAGCCCTGCAGTTAAGCCCTAATACTGAGGCTTTAGTTAAAAACAACTATTATTTGATGATTGGCTGCTGGGGTGACATGGCTCACATACCAACAGAGCAAACCATAGTTCTTAAAAAGCAATAAGCATGCCATGATGTTGAGTCCTGATTACTCACTAGGTGCAATTATTCATATCCTCTGTCCAACTATGGAAGAAAAACCCCATTCTTCCTTTTTTTTTGGCAGAACCCGGAATTGAACTCAGGTCCTTGCGCTTGCCAGGGAAGCACTTATTCCACTGAGCCATCTCCCCGGCCCGTCGTTCTTCCTTTCTAATACAAAAGGACAGTATTAAAAAAAAAAAAAAGGACAGTATTAAAGGCATAGGATTTTGTCAAAGGTAACAGGGGGCTTTTCCAAACATTCTGAAATCCCCATCTTCCTATTTATCTCAGCTCTCCTTGTTTACTGGCAAATCAACTTTGAGGCTTCAGTACATTTACACTTTAAGGCCTCAGGTATGAGATGGAAATTTACATTTGAAAATAAGCAAGGAATTACACAAGGCTTAAGTCAAATATCCTTTCAGTGTGTACATAAAATATCCTTTGATAGCGTTCATTGTTATGGGAAATTGGTAATACTTTTAAGAATGATACTTTGACAAGCCTCACATGTATTACCTATGATCCACTCATCAGTCCTGCACAACGGACCTAGTTTTAGATGAGGAAATCGAATCATAGGAAAGATAACTAATAAACTTCAAAGAGATAACAGTGGGAGAGTTGTGTGAAGTCCATGCCAAGCCAACCAAGGCTCCTCATCAGTCTGGAAGAAAAGACACTTGCTCGATAAATTCCATCCACCCATAGACCACTAGAGCCCAGTGTGCACCAACTGAAGTTTTACAGATTAAGTTTATCACTAGTGAGAATGAACAAGGCCAGACAATGAATAAAGGGTTGAGCAGAAGCAAAACACTGAAATAAGAGCTGTCTCCAACACAAACACGGGAGTGCATTTGTGCATGCACGCCACGTATACACAAACACACACACACACACACACACACAGAGTCACTAAATCATAAATATGCAGCCCTTTGAATTATTCTCTGTATATCCCAGTGGTAACAGCAATTTTATGAACACATCAACACAAGACTCATTTGATGGAATTCAAAAGCAAAACTAGGGCTTCTAAAACACATTTTCTAAGATGAAAATATGTTTCTTTTTTTAAAAAAATGCCCATTTATAAATCTGAATTAAAATGTCTATTGTCTCAGAAGTACTTTTGTAGGTATAACCACTGTGATTAAAAGAAATTTAAAGAATAACAGCAACATCCTTAAATATTTAAATGATTAAAATGAAAATTAAAAATGGATTTCCTTTCACTGTAAGGTTCTAAATTGAATCCATAAACTACTTTTGATTTCTAAAGCTAGCAGGGATGTAATGCTAAGTATTAAAGATGTTTAATGCTAACATGTGTATTCAATACAAAAAGATGACTCATCTTAGATGCAATTTCCAGCTTGTTTTGTTGGATTCACATTCCTATTGAGAAGGCAAGCAAATTTAAATTTGTAAGAGTAATGCAAGTTCTATCAATTTTAGAAAATAAAGAACCTGTTTTAATATGTTTGTTCCATAGGCACAGTCAGATTTAAGACTTAGCATGTAAGTATTATGAACAGTTACTCCATGTCATACATAGTCTATGCTTTCAGGAGCCTTCCCTTTGGAGAAGTAGAGAAAACTATGTTACTAGCTGCATCCCAGGTGATGTGGTTGGATCTATGAGGTCCCCAGGAAGCCTCATGGTGTAGAAGGGTTAGAACTGCTGATGGGGTTTGAGGACCTGGATGGAGAATGTGGAACTAAATAATTTACTCATGAGCTCATTGGCTCAGGGGGCTGCTAGAAGAGAGGTCATGCACACAGAGGTAATTCATGTAGCAGGCCTTTCAATAGTGTGCATCTTCTCTAACTGTTCTGTTCTCTTGCAGAGCTTCTGGGCCCCTGTGAGGTAAGAAGCTCTCTTCTGCTGTACTCATCTATAATGCTGTTTCTGCCCTAGAACAAAACAGCAGAGGCAGAAACCTTTAGCCAAGATAAACACTTTTCCTTTCAGCTATTTATATTAGGCAATTGTCCCCACATTGGAAAGCTGACTGATACAATAGGCTCTGGAAAAAAGACTTCAAGATATGAGAAAAATACTTGAATGTAAAATGATATTGCTAAAAAAGATGCCCTGATGTACAAGGAACTTGGCTAGATAAGTCAGATGAAAGAAGCTAACAATTTCATCAGAGGCATTCGAGCTGCCTGGTTCTCCAGGGTAGGGAAGGTTTACATGGAAACCGATCTTTAGTTATCTGCAAATCATTTCTCAGCCTTTTGGCTAAGATGAAGTGTTTAGCTATGTACAACTCTTAGATATCAGAGCAATGATAGCCTCTCCATAGTCATGAAGGGACTGTCCACAGAATCCATCACACAGCAGGGTGATGTGCCCACACATTTGCAGTAAAGACATGCCCCTATGCTACCTAAACTCAGCATAAACTGTGTGAGCACCAGAAAGAAGGATGGTTTGTTTGTTTGTTTGTTTGGTTGGTTGGTTGGTTGGTTGGTTGGTTGGTTGGTTGGTTTTGCTTTTGAGACATAATCTCATTGTATAGTTCAGACTGGCCCTGAACTCACTACAGAGCCCAGTTTGGCCTCAAAGGAAGCATGCTTTCAATCTTGGGTACCTAACATTTTTTTCTTTTGAGAAGATTCCTTAGCCCACTTTCTGTTGCTAACAATACAGTGTTATAGAGTGGGAAAGTTACAAAGAAAGGAGACTGATTTACTTCACTGCTTTGGAAGTCCAGAAGAGTGGTGCTGGCCTTGGCTTCTGATCCCAATGTGAGGGGCACATCTTTTGTGGTATTCTTGCTGGCCTTGTAGGTTGAGAGCCAGGGAGCCTGTGAGAGAATAACTAAACTGGCTTGATCAAGGACTCACCCTAGAGACAACCCATTAACCAACTGGTCCATTAATAACAGGAATAGACCCATTCCTTCATGAGCACAGAGCCCTAGTCACATCCTGAAGATCCCATATAGTCTCATCTCTTAATATTTGATTGTGGAAACTAAATTTCAATGTGAGTTTCAGAGAGGCAAACTATATTCAAGGTACAGCATTCTACCTCCATTCCCCTGAAACATGAGACCTTCTCACAGATAAAATAAAATCATTCTACCTAATATATCCCAAATGTTAGTCATTCCACCACCAATTCAAAAGTCCCAAGTTCATCTGAGATCTAAAGCAAACTCCTCCCAGCTGTGAGCCTATAAGACCAAAACACTTACTCCAAAGGTAGAAGGTTGGGATAGACACAGGCTGCACAGGACTATTGAAAAAGGGAGGAATAGGCAAGTAGTGGAGTAACCAGTCCAAGTTCTTGGCCCATCTGAACACACATTTTAAAAGTTAAAGCACTATGTCTGGCATTTTACATAGTTCGGGATAGGGATTGAACCTTCCATGACTGGAGCAATCATGCCTCATGCTGGGTTCAGTGTGCTGTCTTGTCAGTTCTCTGTAAAAACTTGCAATTGTTTCTAATTCTTGACTAGCCCACCTGTACATGTGCTCATTTATATGTAAATATACACATGCATACACACACTGAATTATACAACCAAAGCATAAAACATTCTTCCAAGTGATTTCATGCATTGTTCATGACTTTGCCAGCCTATATCAATTTTGCTGGAGGAAAATATTCAAGCATTACATATCAAAGATGATTGGCCCAACATCTGAAGAATGGTGCTTTGGAATTTGCACTTTTCATTGAAGACTGAATCCATCAAAGTTCAGGAGCTGCTGCCCTCCCATTGGCTCATGAGATAGTTATCAGCTTTTGCATGCACAGTTCTGTTAATGGAGTTCACTGCCTCACAGCAAGTGTTGTGAGACCATACATCACAAAGTGTTTCTATGTCCACAAATAAATTTTTCAAGCCTTATCCAGTGACCTAACTTCAGACTGATGAGGTAAATCAGTCCTATAAAGACATTCATACATTTAAAATACTCATTCATATGTTTAAATAATCATCTAATTTTTTTTCTACGTAAGCTAAGTAACTCAAGTTATTTCAAAAATTTTCTAGAGTTAAAAACTTTCCATAGACATCATCATCTTTGGAACTTGATTTTCGGTAGCTGAGGGTCATTGGTATCTTCCTTCTCACTCACTCTTCAAAGGGCAACTGCGTGGTCTCAAACGCCTGACTTCAGTCTATAAAGTGTGGTACAGTGTTACAGGACAAATCCTGAGGGGACTTGACTGACCTTATCAGATACAAAAGTTACATTTCTTGTTATATAGGTCTTGTTTTATCTTAGTCTTAACCAAGATAAGCAGAAAAATATAAAAACGAGGTATATAAAGTAAAGCCACATTAATATGCTGAACTGTAGAAGGCTCTAGTCAACAAATTCTGTAGATAACCCACTACTAATGTGGATTGCTGGACTGTGTTGGAGTGTTTTGCTGAATTCAAGTACCTATAGCATTTAAATATCACTAGAATACCCATCTCTGACAGGCCTAAACAAAAAAAGGGGAATACAAAGGAAAAACCATTTTGTATTTGTATAAACAGAATAGTTAGGATAGATATAGAGCTACTTTTGATTAATTCCATAAGAAAGATTTGGACAGGATATCGTCCTGTCTGCTTCTTGTTTTATGGATAACCACTAAGAAGATAACAATGTAAAATGTATTAATTATTGAAAATCTCCTATTAATCAGCTTTGAAACTGTCTCATTGATATTTGTCTCAAAATGAAATTAAATTAAATTAAATTTAAAAAATCAAATGGCTGACTTCCCAATTCTGCATTGTTGGTTTCCACATATTTATCTCTTACTGAACTTTCTTATGCCCCAAATGTCTCCTAGACATTCTCTCACTTAATAAGATCATGTCATCACATCAAATTCAACATCCCTACATCCCTGTATCAGTCAGCTTAAGCACCACTGGGCCAAAATATCCAATGCCCCCAATTTAAAGTAAGAGAGATTTAGTTTGGCTCATGGTGTCAGGAGGCTCAGTCCATTGCCAGGTGGGGTGAGGCAGGATACCCAGGTAGAAGTGTGTAGCAGGTTCCTCTCAGAGTAACCAGGAGGCAGAGATCAGAGAGGAGCTGGGAACAAGAATACACTCTTCCAGGTCATGCTCCCAGCATCTTCCAACCTTCAGACAGGTGCTACCTCTGAACAGTACATTCTGCTATGAAATTCATTAATGGGTGAGTCCACTGGTGAATATAGTACTCCCACAATTCATTGACCTTCTAAACCCATGAGACTTCAGGAGGCATCTTAGATCTACAATAAGAATGAATAAAATGAAACTCACTGTTTTCTCCAAGTCTGCTCCTCATTCCTTTCATCTTCATGCTCCACCTGCTTCTCTCATCCATTTCCTCCCCTGCTTCTTTTTTGTTTTCTAGTCAGCACCACTTTCCACTTTGCTACACACCAAGTCTTTGGAGATCTGTGTATCTTCATTTTCTCCTTTCTCTCACCATTTTTGTACAATAAGCCATGAAATCCTACTGATTCTATTAATTAAAAATCCTTGAATCATAGTTTCCTTCATCTCCTTGTTTCTGCTTAAGTCCAATCCCAACAACGATAGCATCTTATATGCCCTTCCTACTCTTATGATGGTTAATTCACAAGGGTATGTTAGTAAAGTACAAATGCAGTCATCTACTCCTCTGTTAACATCTACTGTGTGGTCTCAGTTGCCTGCCTGTAAAGTTCCAGCCTTTGATATGGCAAATAAACTCCCTCTGCTTTGTCTCCTCTTTCATCACAGTGTAAAACTCGTCTTCAGAAATACTGAGCTCCTTTCAAGATTCCTTGTTTTCCTGTACTCTCCACCTTCCTTTGACCATTGCCTCCTCTGTACCATTCTATCTGCTTTCCTGGGCAATTTTACTCATCCACACCTGGATTATGCAGTGTCTCCCCCAAGAATCGCCACTTGCTCCGATCCATGGCTCCACCACAGGTTTCCATGGAACCCCAGGCTCCATCACTGCTTTTATCTTGGTAACTCTTTACCTGTCTGCTTCTCCCACAAAACTATGATGCCCCTGAGGACAGGACTGCTTGCCATTCACCTCTATATCCCCATTTAGAGACAAACAGGGTCCCTGGCACATAGTAAGTTTCCAGTAAATGTTTACTGAAGGGCTTCTGGTAGACATGGAAGCTAAGCCTCATCTCTTGAAGTTCCAGCCAGTGCCTCTCCTCTGCCCTACCTTGTGTCCAGCTCTGCCATCACCACCAGAGAGGGAAGAGTTCCAAGGTAAGTACTCACCTCCACTGGAGAGACTAACAGCTGACAATTGTCAGACAGAACAACAGACAATGATAAAACCATGACATCCCATGTAGAGATAATATAATAGTAATCTTTAGAAGCCTAGATCTGCTAACCCCAAGCCAGATCTTTCACATGCTGGTTCCTAATGAATCAGGAGGCTCATGCCTAACACGATGCCACTCATTTCAAGGGTGTCTGAACCACTGGCTCTGATATATCACTAGTGACAGTCACCAGAAATTTGAGCAGGCCCCCGGCTATCCTTGGCCCAGCCTGCCACAGGTTGCACCCACGCCACTGACTCATATCCACATGCAGAGCAGATCACTTCACAAGCTGGCAGATGGCTCAGTAGAGGATCCACAAAAAGCTTGCTCCAGGGTCTGCAAAACAGCAAAATTAATTGAAACATAGTGTTTATGAATTCCAGAACAGTAAGTTTAAGAAAATTCATTTGACTTTTTAAATTTACCTATATGGAATAACAGATGGTAAGTTTAAAAAGGAATTAAAATTGTTTATAGTGAAATTTTAGTGAATTTAAAGACAAATCCACATGCAAACATGAATTTTCTTTATTCTACATTCTAAGCAGGCCCTGCCCTTTGCTATACCTCAGCCTGAGTAGCAGAAGCTCTCACTCTCTGATCAAAGGCCGTGTCTATTTAAGTGAACTTGGTTCCAACAGCAGCAGTTACTGAATGTGCCCCAAGCCCCAGAAACTGCCCTAGGTGTTCAAACTGATTATCTAAATTAAACCCTGTAATAGATACTACTTTTATTTCACAGGGGTAAACTGAGGCAGTGAGAAAACATTAGTTGTGTTGTTTTGGTTACTCTCGGCTGGCTTCCTCTCCTTCATTCTACTTACTCCTGATCACTCTAAGCATCACAACTAACAAGGTACAGGATCAGTTCTCATTGGTACTTCTGCCAGCAACCCTGGCCAGTAGCAACCTGGCCCAACCCAGAGACAGCACCAAGCAAAGCCACCAGTAGCCTGAGCTGTCAGCCATGACTGTCATGACTTCTCCCACAGTTGGTATTCATGTTGAGAAACAGACAAGACATATAGTTCACCTTCTCCACTGTCCTAATTCCAGGTCTAAATGATAAAGTTTGTACTTTTTCAACAATCGCATTTTAAGCCTGACTCTTCTTTCCCTTAGGAGGATTTTGGTTTCTAGAGAACATTAGTAATTTATACATCCTAACCAAACTACCCATAATTTAGAGAGGCAGTTAAATTAGTTACATGTTCTTGGGAGAATCCATGCATTGATTCAAGGCATTGGAATGAAAATTCACACTTAATCATATCACTCCTGAGTAGCTTATAACTTTAAGGGACACTGTGAGGAAAATAATACTGGATGAGTGAAAAGTATGTTTTCTTCATTCTTGGTGAAAAAAGGCAGTTAAACTGATCAACCAAGCAGGTTCTGACTGTTTCTGAGAATAAGAGAGATAGGAAAATGTGACCTTCCCCTCACTCCAGGGACTGCTGGGGTAGAAGCTCTTGTGTGAGACAGGCATGGGTGATCACTTACTCTATCCCAGGACACATTCAGTGATTGGCATTTGTGGAACACTTGTCTGGCATTATCCATATGGTCCACCCAACCACCAGAACCTTGACACCGGAAATGGTACTAGGAAGGTCAGCAGAAAATGTGACTGATAAGAAGAGAGACGCGGCAGGGCATGAGCTGACACTCCACATCCAAATGTCCATACACTGCAGGCTTGTGACCACCATTGTGTTGTCCTCATCACCTCTGGACTCTGTGGTGCTGGACTTGCACCTCTTGTCATCATCAGAGGTGGTCTGTGGAAACCAGCCACAGTGCATGCACAGAGCATAGTCACCATCACTTGGGAGTCTACATGACTCTGCTACAGAGAACACAGAGCTGGAATCCTTCTGAGGGACTTAAGAACCAATGAACAATAACAGGGATCGATAAGGAGTAGTGCTGACTCAGCTCCTGAACAAGCATGAGAAACCACTGGAATACCTCTTTTCTATCTGTGCAAGGGGGTGACAGCCTCTGGCCACCTGCTCAAGCAGTGGCAGCAGTCTACACACAGAGGCTCCAGGGTCCTCGTTGATCCAGATTCCTTCCCTCTGGAGCTTGCTCTCAGAGATGCATTTCAAAATGTACATCTTACCACAACTTGCCCTGGCTTTCTATTAGGCTGTTTTCTGGCTCATTCATACTTGGCTTTTAATTCCAGCCAGATGATACCTCTTTTGAAAGCCTTTCTGTTCCTTTTGAACAGAGCTGGAGATTGGACTTGAGCAGATTATCTGCTCAGACATAAGTGTGCAGTGTCTCCTAGCCACAGTGTGCAGCCCACAGCAGGGCCTGCTTCCTTCTGTTCATCCCTGCTCATG
This sequence comes from Ctenomys sociabilis, assembly GCA_004027165.1. Taxonomy (NCBI): domain Eukaryota; kingdom Metazoa; phylum Chordata; class Mammalia; order Rodentia; family Ctenomyidae; genus Ctenomys; species Ctenomys sociabilis. The sequence goes on from PVKA01011310.1 coordinate 31,387, forward strand.
GGGGCAAAGGACACCACCTGTCCTAGTGTGTTCAGCAGAACCTCTCAGAAGTGTGACCCAGCTGAAGTCAATGCTTTCCACGAGTCCAGATCTATCATCATTTTGATGCTTTCTGCATACTATCCTAAAACTGTGCTTCTGTTAAGCAAGTGTTATTGTTATTTCTAATTTATAATTGGGAGGCCAAAGCAGTAAGGGATTTACAAAACCAATACATGATTTCAGAGCTTGCAGTTGGCAGACACAGAATTGGAACTCAGATGCCCTGAACAGAGTCTTATCCTGAACCTCTGTGTCTGATCTGTATGGAAGGTTGACTCCACAAACACTAGCAAAGGATGGAAACAATGAGGACATGAAAAAATTGATTAGATCCTTGAGTTGCTTCCCACTATGCTCAGAGTAAATGACTCCCTGCCCTGGCAAACAGTTCAGTGAAATCTAGCCTGCTTCCTTCCCCTCCCCAGCGCCTGCCATTCATGACACAGATGCGAGCCCCCGAGGCACCAACATCCAGGTTCCATGAGCTTCCCACTGCCATTCCTTTACCACATGCCAGCGACAGCATGGCCAGTGACCTTCTGTCAACATAGGTCTCCCCTCTCCACGCAAGGAATGAGTAAGAAGGTTACAATGCTGTTTGCATTATGTTTATCAGCAAGCTGTGCATGACTTTAATGCAATATGCTGCAAACATCTTTCCACTTTTCTGTCTCCTGCAGCAGAATATGAGACAGAGGGCCAGGGAGATGGCTCAGTAGAATAAGTGCTTTGCTGGCAGGCACAAGGGCCTGAATTCAATCCCTGGTTCTGCAAAAAAAAAAAAAAAAAAAAAAGAATATGAGACAGAGGTAGACATCTTCTCTACCCAAGTCCCAAACTGAATGCTTGACACTATAAAGCTCCCAAGAGAGGCTGTTGGATGAGTTCGAATTAGAGCAAACTGAATGTTTTTACCCATTTGCAATGAAATCACTCAGTTTCGAGATGGTAGACCCTTTCAATCACCTGGTTGTAATAAAGGACTTAAGAGCGACTTCTCTGCTCCTGTCTGTTCTTTCTCTTCCTTGTGCCCATCGGAAGAGAAGCAGAGAGCAAGACACAGCCTTAATGCTGAGGGCCAAAGAGAAGAAAAGAAGAATAGAGCAGAGAGCAGCACGATTCTTAGGCTAGAAGTTGAGCATCTCATATTTCACAGAGTCAGGACTTGTAATGGGGTGACCTAATGGTTGAATATCTGTGCAAGTCAAAGCCAGAGGCAAAGCTACCCTGTCCTATCTGCTCCTGTGCCTTCCCATGGCGTAGAAAACAGTCCTCCTGAGAACAGAATATTCCTTGCCTAGATGAAAAGCAATCCAGAATGCATAATGCAAACTATAATTCAATTGCTTACTAATTCATAGTAAATTGTCATCTACAGATGAATTGTAATATCCCAGGAATCCACCAGGCAATTTACCAACCTAATCTTATTAAATTTCACTGTACTCTTCAAGACAGGTGTCATGACCCCATTCTGCAGGAAAGGAAATTAGGTGCAGAGAGATTTAGTTCCTCGCCTAATGATGCCATAAGTCCAAGGCTGTCTGCCACAGCTCCTGCTCTTTCTCCTGCACCACAGTGTAAAATTCCCTGCATACCAGTGGAGGACATGAATACACTTACAGTGCAAGGAGGAAGCACAGAGGGAGGAGCTGAGACTGAACCCAAACTGGACAGAGGCCTCGGTTCTACTACCGAGGTGCACGCACCCCAGATCTTCAGTGCTCAGTACCTACCCCTAAGTCTGATCCAACGAAGCATGTAGACTAGGGCACAGGGAAAAATGCTTTGCTCAATCACTGGACTCTCAATGGTGAAGTCAATGGGAGGAGGGGGTCTGCTTCTCAGTGTCCTCTTCACCTGGAAACCCCTCTAGGTGTGGAATTTGCTTCCACACACTGTCCTGGGATTCTCAGAGGAGCTCAGGCCTGGTAGGTTACAGGAGTCCACTGCCCACTTAGGACCAAGTGGTGAGGACTGGCACTGCTATTGCTGTGATGACTGTGGCCCACCAGTGTGGATGTGAAGAGGTGCATGAGGGGTAGGTGGAAGAGGCAGGAGCAGATCTTTGCCCATGTAGAAGCCTAGATCCACCCCTGCAGCATGGTTAGGTAGTAAGATACTTAGACCATGTCTCCAAAACATAAAGTGAAAGAGCAAATTACAGTAGCTGGACTCTGTGGCCAGTTATTCAGTCACATCTAGGTCTTCTGCTCACTAGTATGACTCCAGAACACCATCTACCTTCTCTCTGTCTTAAATTTCCTAATGTAAAAAGAATTATTTGCAGAATTGTGCACAAAGAGACTCTCACTGCAGGTGTACAAAATGCTCTTGACCTTTTAGATTGCTCCGCAGCCCAGCCAAAGCCCCATGGAATAGAAAAATGCTCAGTGCTTTCCACACAGTCATGCTTGCAGGACAAGAGCGGGGAAGTGAAGGACACACTTGCGTCTGCGGTTTTAGATACACCAAATGGCGTAATATAGCCTACAGGAGCAGTCCCTCTCTGACTAAACTGGGAATTCTTTCATTTTAAGCTGTGATTTGTCTGTGTCCTGGAAGAGAAGTCTGACATACAGATGTTCAGTAACTATTTTGTGTGAATGCTCAAATAAGCCAAAGCAACCTGAGCAGTCTGTTCCAGCTTGGGTTTCCCTATTGTATTCACCCTTCCAAAGGACAAACAGGACTTGTGCTGGCCAGCTCACTACATAAGTATCTCACTCGCAAAGCCTAAGTTTGCTGCCTCCCATTTCACACTGCATTTACTTTCATAACCCATAAAATGCTGTTAGATGGAAGCACTTGAATTTCTTCATTACATTCGCAAAGTAGAACATTGTTTTCCTCTGCTGTAGCAGTGTTTTCAGTGTTAAAAATCTCTGGCTTTAAAATCACTTGTAGAAGCATATCAGTGACCAATTCAGCCAACATGAGGGAAGCTCTTGGTGCCTCCAGACCCCTGAGAAGCACAGGATCACATAGAACCCAGCTGAGATCTGCAGCAAGTCCTCAGAACGATGCCACCCAGTTCCACCTGACACAGATGCGCCTGAAGAGAGGGTGAGCACCCTCCCCATCCTTTGTGCACATGGGGAGAATTCTAACACTTTGTTTACAACTAACTTTTGTTGTTCATCTTTCTCCTGTTTTTTTTTTTTTTATTTTTCCATAATTTTATTGAAGAACAAATAGCAATGAGACAGTTTCAAATCAAATTAGTAGGACATATTGAATAATTATTACATTGCACATTGTTTGCTTAGTGGTTATTTGTTGTACAAGGTGCAGACATGATATTCTATTCACAAACACTATTAGAGCAGATCCCTCTATTCACTGAATTAAGAGAATGTAACTGTATACCTATCTTTTTTCAAAGCTGATTTATAGTACAATTTCAATAATTAATACTTTTTATATTGTTATCTTCCTAGTGATTATCCATAGTACAAGAAGCAGACAGGATATCTTGTCCAAACACTATTAGTACTAATATTTCTTCTCCTAGAATTACATGAAACTAGCTGCATATTTAGCCTGTCATCTCCTAAATCTGCAATGTTTCATGCTTTCTACTATTACTTTACCCTTACATTCCCATTCTGACTGCTCTGATCAAAGACCAAGAGGTGACATTTGAATCTGCCCACCGTCCCTGCCCCACCCATGTCATCCTCTCGCATACACCACTCTGCACCAGAAGTGTGGCTGACTGTTTCCTAGCCACCTTTCCATGTGTCCTACAGCCTGGCAATCCACAGTCACATGGCAGTCAGGGAGGATCTAGCAGTCTGTCCTCACAGTGTCCCCCCATTTTATAGTTCTCTTCCTCTGTACTCAGGTGGGCTATGGAAACAGCCCTGGTGGGTCTCCCTGCCTTCTGTTTTTCTCCCCAAATGGATGTATTGATCCTGATAGGATTATCATCTAAACACTACTCAGAACCACTAAACCTTCCTCTGGGTTAGCTGTAAGATAGAGGAAGGTTTAGTGGTTCTGAGTACTGTTTAGAACATTTTTAAACATAGTGATAATCTGCTTTTTTATAAACTTCCTCACCACATATTGGCATTTTTATCCTTTATATATGTCTTAGTCTGTTTTCTGTTGCTATAACACAATGCTGGAGACTGGATAATTCACAAATCAAGAGACTTATGTAGCTCATTGTTCTGGAGGCTGGGAAGCTCAAGAGTGCTACGCTGGCACCTGCTCAGCCTAATGGGGTGGGGGGAGCTCTTGCTAGGTCAGTGCTTGGCAGAGGACATCACACATGGTGAAACAGCACCAGTGTGCAGAGAACTCACCTATCTTACCAAAACCACACCCTCCATAACCACTTATCCAATAATCCATGAATGGACGACTCCATGCATGAGTGCAGCATTTCATGATGCAATCATCTCTCAATGCTCTCATCTCCAAATACCAATTACAAGCATTTAGTCATTAAATTTCCAATACATGATATTTGCAGGATGCATTGTGGCCATAGTAATATATCTGTGTACACACTGTTTCTCCAGCTGACTCATCCCTTCAGACTTGAAATCAGTATCACCTCCTGTTTTGTTTCCTTTGCAATCTGTATGCTGTTTGAAAGCCACTGTTAAAATCAGATTATTTAATTCCAAATTCTATATTCTCTTTACTATTTCACAAACATCTCTGAGCAGTGGTTTTGGTAGCAAAATGTACACTTCATAAAGAAAATTCGTTTTCTTTAAAGATCTACTTATTAGGAAGAAATTGTTACTCCAATTAGCAAATGTCATATTAGAGTGAAATTCATGCACCTGTTTAGCTCTGAAGGTGTGCAGAGCAGCGTGTGGTTGCAGATGGCAAGAACTCAGGTGAGCAAGCCAAGGTGCATCACCAACACTCGTGGTACATGTTCTCTTCCTCTCAGCTCTGGATGCTCTGGGATGGAAGGGCAGATGGTTCAGTTCATTTCTGGGCCAAGACTCTGCTAAGATCACTCCTTCCCCTTGTTCTCAAAGAAAGGTGAGTCTAGCTGTAGATGCCAAGAGCGACTCTTCCTGATTCTCTTCCTGCTGTGTCTTGAGCAGCAGTGTTTTCTCAGGTGACACCCACCCTTCACTGCTGAGCACAGCATGGCTGGTTCTGTTGGGAAGATTTGGCAGCTGCTACAGTGTAAGTGAAGCTTGACAAAACATTCTGAATATTGTTATGAAAAAAAATAAAGGGGACCCATTAATAAAAATTTAGCACTACCGAGGAGTGAAAGGAGATTCAGATAAATACAAATCATTTATGGCACCTATAAAGCATATGGATATTTATTATTTGAAAAACTTGTATAAAACTGTATTTACATCTAGCTTCAATATTTTACTCTAATTCATAGCCTGAACGTATGCTATGGGTCATAAAACATTTATTCAATGCACACACAGTACTCTTGCACAAATGAATAAATAAATAAGTCAGAACCCATTAATCTAAGCAGCACTCAGCAGAGGGCTGATTTTATTTGTTTTCTCTTTGTTTGCCTCTGGGTATCAGCATCTCCAAGCTAAGGTGCTTCTCCAGGCACAGGATCCTCATTACTCCTTTAGTCCTGAATAGTCTCTCACGCTGCATGAAAATCAAATCAAAATGGACCAAAGACCTACACATGACACCAGAAACACTGCAACTGTGGAAAGGCAATGTGAGGGAAATGCTTATAGGCACACGGTAACAGTGGGCTTTCTGAACAAGACTCCAAAGCATAGGAAATAATACTAAAAAATGGATAAGTAGCCATATCAGCTTAAAAAGTTTTGCATAGCAAAGGCAACAATTAGGAGAGTGAAGAGACAGCCCAACCAACAGGAGAAAATCTTTGATAACTGCTTTTCTGATAGAGTATTATAGGTAAAGATATATATATTTATTTCCCCAAAATATATATATTTTGTATTTTGGGGAAGGGTCTACAGGGTGTTCAGGGATTATAGGTGCATGTCACCAAACCCAGACTCAATCGCTGTCTCATTGCGCCACAGGTGTGGGGCTGGCACAGGGGGCCTGGAGATCAAGCCTCCAGCCCCTGCACCTCCTTGCACATGCTTTAATCCACCTAACTATTTGGCCAGCCCTTAAGAATTCTTTTTTTAAATTAACGCCATACACTAGAGAAAGAATCCTGACGGGCAGAAAACCATTACAACACCATCCCGGCCATGCCCTCTCCTGCTGCCACCACTCCCAGCCCTTCCCTCCAGTATACATTAAAGATCCAAAATCATGACTGACTCCAGGGACTTCACAACCAATAAAAAGGGAGAAATCTTTGAATTAAAAGCTGAACTCAACAATGAAAAGAAAGAAGAGAGGAAGGAGGCTGTGAAGAAAGTGTTTGCTTATGAGTATATGTTCAAGTGGCATCCACTTCAGTATAAATGCTTCAAACTTATCATTCTTAATAGTAGCTGAGTAATACTTCATTATATAGAAATACCACACCTTTTTCAACCATTCCTCATATGATGGACATCTTAGTTGTTTCCAAGATTTTGCTATCACACATTGCGCTGCTATAAACATAGGTACACATATATCTCTATGATACAACGTTTTCAGATCCTTTGGGAAAATTCCCAGTAGAGGGATAGCCGGCTTGAATGGGATTTGTAGTCCTACTATTTTGAGGATTCTCCACACTGACCTCCACAATGGTTGCACCAGTCTACATTCCCACCAGCAGTGGAGAAGTGTTCCCTTTTCTCTACAACCTCTCCAACATCTGTTGTTGGTTGATTTCCTTATGATAGCCATTCTTTCTGGAGTGAGATGGTATCTCAGTGTTGTTTTTATTTGCATTTCACGAATGGCTAGCAATGTGGAGCATTTTTTCATATATTTATTTGCTTCTTTAATTTTGTCCTCTGAGAAGTGTGTATTCATCTCAGATGCCCATTTCTGAATTGGGTCTTTAAATTTGAGGGCCCTGTTATATCTTAGTTCTTTATATATTCTAGACAGTAGACCTCTGTCTGATTGCCTAGTACTTAGGATTTTTTCAAAGTTTGTGGGTTGTCTTTTCACTCTGTTGACAATTTCTTTTGACATGCAGAAGCTCCTGAAGAAGAGTTGATCCCAGTTGTTGATTCTTTCAAGTGCTTCCTGTGCGAATATATGTTTGTTGATGAACTCTTTACCTACCCCTATGTCTTCAAGAATTCCTCATACTTTCTCTTCTAGGAGGTTGAGTGTTTCTGTTTTAATGTTTAGATCTTTAATCCATTTTGACTTTAACTTAGTGCATGGTGATAGAGGTGGGTCAAGTTTTAGTTTTCGGCATATAGAAAGCCATGTTTTCCAGCACCATTTGTTAAAGAGGCTATCTTTCTTCCAGTGAGCTTGTGTAATAAACCAGACACACATGTGTAAATATCGTATAGTCTCCCTAGTATAACAAGCAAAAAGCAGAAATACAAAAGGAAACGTACAACTAAAATCAATTGAGTCTGATAAGGCAAAGTGAATGGCATATGCTGCAGGATACTAAACAGCTTTTCTTCTGGATGGTTAACAACCTAAGTTCACAAATCAGAGTTTGAGAAATAGAAGAACCACAAAGCCAGCCAAGATTTTGGCCCTAGCCTTTCAAGGTCAGCGAAGACTCAGGACATAGGAGAACCTGTACTTCAACATCGTGAAACTCAGTTGAGCTCCAAATTTTCTAAACAAGGAGATTATGGAGCCACAGAGGAAAGTGACTGAAGTTCTATAGTGTGCCAGGGAGAGTCACATGGAGAGAAAACTTTCTCTCAGGCTCTCACACAGAGCAAGCTGGTCAAGCATTGGCCGTGACTCATCCACATGGGTGACACAGACAAAGGATCAACAGAATAATGTACAGGACTACAAGATAAACCCTGAGGGAACTTCACTGACCACATAAGAAACATAAAGTACATGTGTTTTTATATAAGTCTTGCTCTATCTAGGTCTTAACCATCCAGCAGAAAAGTATAAAAATGAAGTATACATCGCAAGACCATAATATTAAGCTGAGCTGTAAATGGCTATGGTCGACAACTTCTTTGAATAACTCACTATTGTTGTGGAATGTTGGACTGTGTTGGATTGTGCTGTCAAGTTCAAGCACCTAAGTTAGTTGAATGACAATGGAGTGCCCACCTTTGACAGGTGTAGACAAAAGAAGGGGTATAGAAAGAAAAAAATCAGGATGTGTGTGTATACACAGTACAGTTGGGATAGATAATGCTGTGCTTCCACATAATCCTATTAGAGATAAGATTTACACTAATGGTGGTTGGACAGGATATTATGTCGGCTTATAGTACTATGGTCATCCACTAGGAAAATAATTATTGAATTTTTGATATAATTCAGGTATAAAAAATAAGATATGTAAAAAGCTACACTCTCTTAATTTACTGATAAGAGACATCTGCTATAATAATGTCTGTAAGTATAATATCATGTATGCACCTTGTATGATACCAAAACAGTATGAAAACAGTTTGCAATGTATTAATTTATCGAATCTGTCTTGTTAAGGTGTCTTGAAACCGTCTGATTCATATTTGTACTTCAATAAAATAAATAAATAAATAAATAAATAAATAAATAAATAAATAAATAAAAAGTGATTGCTGCTATAACCGTGGGAAAGGATGTTAGTGCTCTCTTTCCAGATGTGGTCAACTGTATGCAAACAGATAACCTGGAGCTAAAGAAGTGTGTGTACCTGTACTTGATGAACTATGCCAAGAGTCAGCCGGACATGGCCCTCATGGCTGTCAGCAGCTTTGTGAAGGACTGTGAAGATCCAAACCCTTTGATTTGGGCCTTGGCAGTCAGATGCATCAGGGTGGTCAAGATCACAGAATACCTCTATGAGCCCCTTTGCAAGTGCTTGAAGGATGAAGATCCCAATGTCCAGAAAACCACAGCAGTCTGCGTGGCAAAGCTCCATGATATCCAATGCCCAAATGGTGGAAGATCACGGATTCCTCAATTCTTTATGTGATCTCATAGCAGATTCAAATCCCATGGTAGTGGCTAATGGTGTAGCAGCACTGTCAGAAATTAGTGAGTCTCACCCGAACAACAACTTACTCGATTTCAACCCACAGAACATTAATAAGCTGCTGACAGCTCTGAATGAATGCACCGAGTGGGGCCAGATTTTCATCCTGGACTGCCTGTCTAATTATAATCCTAAAGATGACCGGGAAGCTCAGAGCATCTGTGAGCGGGTGACTCCCCGGTTATCCCATGTCAACTCAGCAGCCGTACTTTCAGCAGTGAAAGTCCTAATGAAGTTTCTGGAATTGTTACCAAGGACTCCAAATACTACAAAGTGCTGCTGAAGAAGTTAGCTCCTCCACTTGTTACTTTGCTGTCTGGGGAGCCAGAAGTACAGTATGTTGCTCTAAGGAACATCAACTTAATTGTACAGAAAAAGCCCGAAATCTTAAAGCAGGAAATCAAAGTCTTCGAATGAAATACAATGATCCCACATATGTTAAACTAGAAAACTTGGACATCATGATTCGCCTTGCATCCCAAGTCAACATTGTTCATGTTCTGGCAGAACTGAAGGAATATGCTACTGAGGTGGATGTTGACTTTGTTTGCAAAGCTGTGAGGGCTGCTGGGCAATGTGCCATCAAGATGGAACAATCTGCAGAGTGCTGTGTAAGCACATTGCATGATCTAATCCAGACCAAGGTAAATTATGTGGTCCAAAAGGCAATTGTTGTCATCAGGGATATCTGACAACAAATAACCCAACAAGTATTAAATCATTATTGCCACCCTCTGTGAGAATTTAGACTCCCTAGATGAGCCAGATGCTTGAGCAGCCATGATTTGGATCATGGGAGAATATGTTGAAAGAATTGACAATGCAGATGAGTTATTAGAGAGCCTCTTAGAGGGTTTTCATGATAAAAGTACCCAAGTCCAACTCACTCTACTTACTGCTATAGTGAAGTTGTTTCTCAAGAAACCATCAGAAATACAGGAGCTGATCCAACAGGTCTTGAGTTTGGCAATACAGGATTCTGACAATCCTGACCTGCAAGACCAGGGACATATTTATTGGCAACTTCTCTCAACTGACCCAGTGACAGCCAAAGAAGTAGTCTTGTCTGAGAAGCCACTAATCTCTGAGGAAACTGACCTTATTGAGCCAACTCTGCTGGACAAGTTGATCTGCCACATTGTTCTTTGGCCTCTATGTATCATAAGCTTCCCAGTGCTTTTGTGGAAGGGAGTCATGGGATCCATCACAAGCACTTGCCAATTCATCATGGAAGCACTGATGCAGGTGACAGTCCTGTTGGCACCACCTCTGCAATAACCTGGAGCAGCCTGAAGTTATCCCCTCTTAAGGTGACCTTGGGGATCTTTTAAATCTTGACCTTGGTCCCCCAGTCAACGTGCCACATGTATCTTCCATGCAGATGTTAGCAGTGGATTTCTTGGGAGGAGGACTAGAGAGTCTGCTTGGCAGTGACCTTGGTGGGGGCATTGGAGGAAGTCTGGCAGTTGGACAGTCCTTCATCCCATCATCAGTGCCTGCAAAGTTTGTTCCTTCACCGATGCCTGCAGTAGTCAGCAGTGGCCTAAATGACCTGTTTGAACTCTCCACTGGGATAGGCATGGCTCCTGGTAGATACGTGGCTCCTAAGACTGTTTTGCTACCCACAGTAAAGGCTAAAGGCTTTGGAGATTTCAGGAACATTTACTCACTGCCAAGAGCACATCTACATGAAAATGAACTTCATCAACAAAGTTCTGCAGCATATGACAGACTTTGCCATCTAGTTTAACAAAAATAGCTTTGGTGTCATCCCGAGTGCTCCTCTGGCCACCCATACACCACTGATGCCTGATGTCTCCCTGCCTCTCAACGCCTTGGGCCCGATCATGAAGATGGAACCTCTGAATAACATGCAAGTTGCTGTTAAAAACAATATTGATGTCTTCAGCTGCCTCATTCCACTTAATGTGCTTTTTGTAGAAGATGGCAAAATGGAGCACCAAGTCTTCCTGGCAACATTGAAGGATATTCCCAATGAAAATGAACTCATTTCAGGTTAAGGAATGCCATTTAAATGCTGACACTGTTTCCAGCAAGTTGCAAAACAACAATGTTTATACTATTGCCAAAAGGCATGTGGAAGGACAGGACATCCTGTACCAATCCCTAAAGCTTACTAATGGAATTTGGATTTTGGCTGAGCTACGCATCCAGCCAGGAAACCCCAATTATACGCTGTCATTGAAATGTAGAGCTCCTAAAGTCTCTCAATATATTTATCAGGTCTATAACAGCATTTTGCAAAACTAATGGACTGGTCCAATACCCTTCTGCCACCCTGTGATCCGTACAAGCCAAGAACTCTTAAATGGAAGAAATTGTACTGCTGTGTAGAATCTAAACCCAAACACACTGAGGCCACCCACCAAGGTAGTGACTAGTCTAACCTGTGCTAATGGAAGAGCACAACTTGTTGGATAGTTTAAGCTTCCTGTGAACAATTGTACCCATTGCTTCAGTCACTTCCCACCTCCTGCCACTTGCTGCTGACTGTCCCTTAATTGTGGGTTTCTCCTGCTATGCCAACAGCTAGCTTTTTCTACACCCTCTTTTGAGTGTAGTTTGGTATTTTGTAATCAAGAGCTCATTTCAGAAGCAGGAAAAAAACAGCAAAAATTACAGCAAGGAAAAGTGTACAAATAAATTCATTAATTAATAAATTAACCCCACAAAATAAAGAGTCCAATAAACAAGCAGGCAAGGGGAGGGGAAAAAATAAGCAGACATGTTAACTGAATAGATATTACCAAAAGGAATAAGGTCAACTGGCCAAAAAGTATAAGAAAATGTGTTGAATGTCTCTAGCTAACAGAGAAATGCAACTACATTGAGATTTCCATAACAATACCTATCATTGAGAGTATAAAACAGTAAATAAATAAATAAATAAATACTACAAAAATAAAACAACAACCAATAAATTTTGCCAAGGAAGTAAAACACCATTATAGGGTTGGTGGAGACATAAACTAGTTAAAACAGTATAGAAATCAGTATGGAGATTCCTCCAAAGACTAAATAGAAATGCCACTGACACATCTGTGTCACCTTGGGACACATTCCTGAGAGTATTAAAGAATCTATGCTGTGTACATACATGCATTCCCAGGTTTCTAGCAGCATAGTTCATGGTAGCTAGGGTATAGAAACAGTCTAGATGTAAGTTAACAAATGAATGGATATGATACAGCATTATAAAGAATTTTTAAAAAACTACACACCAATAAACAAGCAGGCAACTTAAATAGACACTACCAAAAGTGGTAGCTGCTTAAGTGTTGCCATAGATAGATAGATAGATAGATAGATAGATAGATAGATAGATAGATAGATAGATAGATAGATAGATAGAGACAAAGGCAGAGATAGAAATAGAGATAGAGGTATTAAATAAAATATTACTCACCCATAAAGAATAAGGGCACTTGGAGGAAAATGGAACTTAAAACCAGATTATTGAATGAAATTTTCTCAATTTGGAAAGTTAAACACTGTACATTTTATCTTGTATAAGTAACCAGATAAACAAATAAATGGGTATGAAACCAGGAGATAAACTACTGGGGATGAGGAAAGGGACAAGCTAGAAGGCAGAAGAGAAAGGGATGAGACAACAGCATGAAATTAGCATTTGTCTTTTGTGCATACCAACTTCTGAAAGAAACCCTATCATCGTAGTGAACTAAAATATAAGATAAAATCATGGTGAGTGGGGCTTCTTGGGTGGAGTCAAGATTTTGTGACTTGTGCCTAATAAATACAGCACAAGAAAGGGAATCTAGAAGCCATAGAGTTGCACCAAGGAGTATCTCACAGATGCCACTATAACCTGAGTAACTGAAGTCACTATCTTCAATAATACAGCAATTGCTTGAAAGATGAAGAGCAGAATTCTGCACCATGGTGGTATTCTTCTTAAAAAGTAAAATCATGAATAAACTTTGCAAGCCTCATAGAGAGATATTCTATAAAATACCTAACCAGCCTCTTCAAAAGTGAAAATGCCATGAAAACCAAGGAAGCTGTCAGATTGGACAAACTGGCAAACCATGGAGATGTGAAAAGTGAGTGCAACTTGGGGCCGATCCTGTCTGAGACAATGGGCCCTGCACATGTGCCTGGGTGCAGAGCAACCCTGAATACCCCCTGGCACACATGTCTTCCATTGCACTTTACCCAGCTCGAGCTTCATGCTTACCCTTTTTTCTTTATCCATTCTGATGCTGGACAAATGATGATGCTCTTTGATTAAGTGGAAACTTTATTCAGAAACATGCCAAATTCAACTCTACTATAAGTCTCCCTGGATCAACTCTCAGTTGAGTGATTATAAAATTCTACTTTTGAAAGTAATACACATATCGAAGATTTGGACTGCACCTGGTTCTGGTAAAATTGGACAACTAAGTCTCAACATTCTCTTGCAGAAGGGATTTGTGTGTATGATAGATTATTTTCCTACCTGAGAGAACTTTGAGCAATCCAAATATTGCATAGTCACATTATTTATAGATGTTGACAGCAGAATTTACAATGATTAGTTTAATGAGAAATTGAATGGAAGCTGTGCATGAAAAATTAATCCATTTTATTAATATATGGCACCAATACTGGCCATCTCTGGCAAGGTTTATACCTATAAACCAAGGAACCATGAATACCAATTACGGTGGAAAACAATGAGATATGTATTACTTCCCTTAGAAAATTACTTTTATATATATGCATTCTGACATTCTCAAGATTAATTGTACAATTATGCAGTCCAAAGTGTAATCAGTAAAATTCTAAGCAGCAACAAGAAAAAATAAGCAGTCATATTTACTAAAACCTTGAAGGTCTCACTTCTGATGAGACTTGCTTTGCAAAGTCATTGAGGCTTGCAAATACAGCTTTGCAATGAAAACGTTTATCCATCTTTTACCTAGTAAAGCCTGGGTTTGGTGATAATCTAACAGCTGCAAAGAAATACTGATGAGCACGTTGCAAAAGACCTGAGTGGAAACACAGACAGATTGCTGTAAAGAAAGAATAAGAGAAGCAAGATTACTCGCCCAAGGGGGGCTGTGCAGGCAGATTTAAGAGGAAAACACTTCTGGGGATAATTTTACATTCCTTCATAAAAGTGCTGCTTTCAAAGGGCAGATGTTAATGTAAATGAACTCACATAGAAATCATAGGTGAGAAATTACCTCCCAGCTTGGGTTCTTTCCCCCTCATGCTCTCTAGCTCCAAAAAGCCAGGCCATAAAGTTGCAGAACAAGCATAGACAAGCCGCATCTTTGAGTCTTCAGACCCCTGTATCCCCCAGTGGGCCCCAAGAGCAGCCCTTGTGCTTCTGGGATAGAGATTACTACATCGCCCTGGAGCCAGTCAGATCTAGACAGCTTGACTGCCAGAGAGGCCTCCTATTTTACTAAAAATCAGAGTGAATCTTCTGTTCTTAATCTTAATGTCTTAATCTTAATCTTCTATTCTGTTCTTGCCCTTTATGCCAGAGAGAGCAACACTTTTTCCCATGACTACTCTGCCATTATATTCCCAGGACTGAATAACCGCAATATTCCACCTCAACATGTGGTTCATTTTTAAACTTATAATTCATAAATCTAAGCTTTTGAAAGAAAAAAGGTGACCTTTGTCCTGTTGGTCTATCACCAAGCCTGTCTCTGGCATGCAGGAAACCTCCAGTCAGTGTTGTTCAGGTGACTAATTCTACGTTCTTTCAGTAACTAGATCCTTTCCTGCAAGTTTGCCTTTTGTAAAATAAGGTTGATAGCTGCTGTTCTGCCTGTAGTCCAACAGCAGGCTTTAGTAAAGTCATGAGGCAGATGGGTTCACACAGCCTCCCAGGACACTGATGGAAAATAGAGCCCCAAACTTCCAGGACGTGTTATTATTCTCCCTTTCTGTCAAATTTCCTTCTCTGTCACCTAATCTTCTTTTTGTGTCACCTAATCTTAGAGCCTCTCTTGTGTAGAGCCAAAGGCACAGAGGTGCATAAGATGAAGGTACCCTTGTACACAGCTCATCCAGCATGCTCCAACAGCATACTGACCCACTCTCTGCCTTCTCTTCCTGTATACATGTCAACAACCCTGAAGGAAGCAATAGAAGCCACCAATAGTTAAGAGACAACCCACAATTCCTAGTTGATCCTCAAAGATCTACTACCTAGAATATATAAAGAACTCAAAAATATCAGTCCCCTGACTTCGAAAGCCCAATCTAAAAGTGGGCATCTGTAATGAATAGACACTTCCCAGGTGAAGAAATACAAATAGCAAATAAATGTATGGAAAAAGTTTGATATCGCTGCATCTGAGAGACATAAATTAATATAATTGTGAGATTACATCTCATCCCAGAAAGAATGGTGGTCATTAAGAAATTAACCAATAGCAAATGCTAATGAGACTGTAGGGGAAAAGGAACACTTCTTCATTTTTGATGGTCATGTACACCGGCGTAACCACTATGGAAATAAGTGTGGAGATTTTTCCAAAATCTACAACCAGAGGTCCCATTTGACCCAGCTATCCCTCTTCTTAGTATCTTCCATATAGAATTAAAACCATCATACCACAGTGATGTATGCACACCGATGACTACAGTAGCACAATTTGTAATAGCTAAATCTTAGAAACAGTCCAAATGCCCATCAACGGATCAATAGCCAAAGAAGATGTGTTTTTTTTAATACAACAGAGTGCTATTCATCTATAAAGGATAAACTTGAGACATTTCTAGCTAAATGGATACACCTTGCAGCCATTCTCTTAAATGAAATAAGTCAGACACCCCTGTGTGAAGACCACATTATATCTCTGGTGTAAGAGACTCAAAGTGAAAATAGCATCAAACAGTATAATAGATATTGTGAAGTAGGAAGCAGTTGTTCAAAAGGAAAGGAGAACTGGGGTAGAGGAAGAAAGGGGAAAAACAAGAAAAGAAGAAAACAATGGAAATAAAACTTTTGTTAATAAGGAAAGGAAGAGGAGTCAACAGAAGGGGAAGAGGGAGGGAAGAAATAAAGAACCAAGATATGTTATACACATGTTTTTATTTATTTATTTATTTTTTGGTGGAACCAGGGGTTGAACTCAGGCCTTTGCACTTGCCAAGGAAGCTCTTGTTCCACTGAACCATCTCCCCAGGCCCATGTTTTTAAAAAGTTCATTTTATCCCTGGAAAAAAAACTCTTACTCTGCACTTGTGTCAGTCCTGGAACATAGATGCCAACCAGCAATGAGCTTTTAGCACAGCTTTGAAAAGGTTTGGTAATTAGTGAGAGAACAGCAGCGTGACCACAACACAGAATCCACTTTGCACACATAAGTAAGAAATAAGAAAGATTAGAGAAATCTTAATCTTAGCTTGACAACTTCATCACATTGATTGTAACAAACATGATGAAATGCCAACTGTCACAAAGAAGATTTCTTTCATACATTTTGGGCTATTTTTCTGAACAAGTCTATTACAAATACCTACAGTGACACCTCTGTTGATGAACAGAACTGAACTTGCCACTACTGAACTTGCTGCTCTTTTGAACAGCAAAATTAAAAAATAAATAAATAAATAAATAAATAAATAAATAATAAAAAAATTTAAAAATATATATATATATATATATCTGCTTGGCGTTGGTAACTTTGCTTAATAGTCAATCCCCAAAGTCCATCCTGATAAAACGTAAGCGGGTTGAGTCACACACCGTCATCTCACACTGGACACAAGGGGGCGACTCCACCCAGGCAGCGTCAATGTCACCGCATTGAAGCATTCCTCCCTGTGCTGCTTTGTGGTTTTTTTGCTTTTGAGCTTTGTATAAAATATAACCATGGCCTCAAAGAAAGTTAATGATACCAGAAATAAAGCTAAGTAGAAAACTAAGAATCAGAGTTCAAGAAAGAAATCATTAAAAAATGTGTTAAAGTCCTGAAAAAATGAAAGCCTCCGATAGGAACTCAGGAGGCTGAATGTATGACTGAGTAGCTTTAACCACAGCTCACTGACATGGGGTCTAATGTGGACAAGGCAGGTGGCTGGCACTGATCTAGTATAAATGTAAGTTTCATGCCTCAGAACCAATTATTTGGTTTTCCGTTATTTTTTTATCAGAAAAATACGTTCAGTTCTCCAACGTTTTGATGATTGAACACGAATTTGGAGCCAAGTGAGTTTGACAAACAAGCTATATATTTTTAAATTCTGCTAAACACAATATGCAAGATATCATATGTTTAGGTTACATCACACATGGAACAAAATCTGAAATATACACCCATAAAATATTTTGTTTATTTCAAGAAAGACAAAAATAAATTGATTTTATATTTTGCATTGACCCAAGGCAGGGTGTTTAGCAGCGACTGTCTTGATAAATGCTACTCCCCTTCCATCCATTTTAGATCAAAGCTCTATTTGGCTGAAAACGATTCAGAGATTATAAAAGTAACCAAAATATTTTACGCACGCACATCTATTAGTTTATAGACAGGAACAATGTTACTGCTGAGGCTTATCTCCTAATCTTACAATTTACTGGAATAGCAAAAGATAAGCCATTACAATAGCTGAAGATTTCCCTGGCAAGATATCTTACACACAGCTTTCCTAAGCGCATCAGCCGCCTCTGTAATTTTTATATGGCCTCTATTTCTACGCAATCCAAAACACCAGACATTCTAATTCAAGGGTGGACCTAAGGGAAATATCAGTGGAAGTCTCCAGAGTGGTAGCATTAGGCAAAGGCTCGGCCGAGAGTCAACATAGCCTCCCGATGAACCGCTGCCCCCGCGGTGTGACAACTGGTTCCCTTAAGGGTGGGCATCTGCCAGTATCTCAGGAACTAAATTAAAGCCTCCGATAGGAACTCAGGAGGCTGAATGTGTGACTGAGTAGCTTTAGCCACAGCTCACTGACATGGGGTCAAATGTGGACAAGGCAGGTGGCTGGCACTGATCTAGAGGACTTTTGTCCTGAGAAATCGATCTTCTGGGATCTTCTCAAGCCCAAGCATTGTGAAGGGGAAAAGATAGGACAGGGACTAGGAAATGAGTTTCTGAATTTCTTTCTCTTCACTCTGACACTAAAAAGCTTGCGAAGCTGTAGTTAACTCTCTTTCAAAAAGTGGAAAACATACGCTCTTAAATCATTAAGCTTTTGTGAAGGTTGAGCAACAACATGGATAAAACTATTGAACTCCTGTGAGGCATATAGCATCACAGAGAAAGGTGACATTGACCTTATTCTACGTAAGAGAGCAACTGGCTATGTTCATGAATCCATCGCAAACACCCAAAGGTGAAGATGGAAAACCAGGAAAGAAGTTCAGTCCCAGCATGGCTACAGGCAGCTGTTGCAGTGCCTCCCAGACTTGAACTGGTATTCCAGTCTCTCTTGTTCAACCTACCAGGTATTCATTTCCCATAACTTTCTTGTAATCAAATTTAGGCTGTAGAAGTCAGGTTGACTTCTCTTGAGGTGAAGGCTGGCCCAAATCCCTCTATCTGCATGAGCCCTTAGAGGTTATTTTTCTTAACTACCTTCACATGCAAGGATTCTCTGCAGAACAAAGTGTGCAGTATGCAGAGCAAGGATTATGATTTCTATCCCTAGTAAGGAACAATGAAATTTAATTCATTTATTATTACATGGTTGCCATGGATATGGTTTACATTTCTTGTTTAAATCAATTAATGTTAAACATCATCATCCTTTCTGGATACCATCACTCCAGCTATAGTTGGACATAAAAGAAGCACAATCAAGCACAATTAGCAGTCTTTATGGAAGAACAAGAAGTAAATGTGTTCTATAGTAAGAGACTTATATGCTTCTATTTGTGTATGTCAAAAGGGTGTAGACCTCAGGGATGGGAGCACAGAGAGTGAAGGATGAGCTGGAACTTGAGCCCTTCCTCCCACCTGCAAGCTAGTGCTCCTTCCACTACTGCAGAGGTTCTGCTGAGGGCGTCTTAGCATATGCCTTTAGCACTTCTCTTTTCCTCTTTCTTTGCTCTCTTCTCTTCCTTTTTTCTTTCTTGCTTTCTTTCTTTGCATACAGAAGAGATGTGTTATTAGAACAGAAAGCATCTGTTAGAGTTTTTACAACTAGATAACCTGAAGGATGAGGCTTTATCATTAGCAGTAGAAAAATGTTCAAAATTGAAATTTTTATTGAGATAAGTAAAAACTGGCTTAGTAATGTTTCTCATTGCTGAGGCAAAATACCTGAAACCCAAAGTCAAAGGAGGAGAGGCTTATTTACCTCACAGTTTATAGAGGTGTCAGTCTGTAGTCAACTGGCTGCAAAGCAAGGTGGCAGGCCAGAAGGGCACCACCCCGGAGAAACAGTCGACAGCAAGCAGACAGGTGTGAGAACATTAGCCCTCGCTAGCCCTTATATTGTATGCAGGCTACCAGCCCTCCAGTAGGTGTAGCACTGACAGCCTGAATATTAGCCAGAACTGTGCCAAACCAGTCAGTGAGCTGCGTTAGTAATTGCACATCCTGTTCTCAGAAAAACACACTCTGGATCCAGCCACCTCTGAAAAACACCCCTTTAGGGAGACATCTAGACACAAACCATAGCAATGGTTATCAATATCAAACAAGGATATAACAGAGAACTTGCCAATGCAGGGGGTTTTCTGTAAGCAAAGAAAGGTTAGGAAAGAGCACATTGAGGAAAATGGCAGGTGCACTTGGGAATCAGTTTTGCAACTGCTACTGAAGGTGAAAGAAAAAGTTTTGGAGGCTGCGACTTTGCACACGTCTGGGTATGACCACAAGCAGCCTTCATCAACTATGCAAAAGCTGTTGTCAGACTGAATAATGGCTTCTGTGCCACTATTTTAGAGCTATTGATTAGGTATTCTGACAGCAATCATCCCTTAAGAGATTCCACTATGTTTGCTTTGTGGTTTTTCATCTGCAATTATTTTGATGGCCTCACCCTTGAGTCAGCTCCCCTGCTATTGCTTTAGTATTATACACATCTTTTATTCACCACAAACTATATTGTCCTTTATTCTCTGCGTGAATGTAGGCAGTTTAATTTGGGTCATTTTGCTTTTTCTTTAGGGAAGTACCACTGTGTGGGCAAGTAACCCCTGGAATATCACCAAAGACAAGACAGCCCCCAGCATCCCAGAAACCACCTGAGCAACTCATCATGAGTTTAGAAAAGCAGATAGACTTCCCCAAACTTCCTGGCCTTAGGAAACAACTTGAATTATTTCAGGCTTACCTTGAGGGGAAAATAAAATTGAAGGTAGATACATAGACGGATAGATAGATAGATAGATAGATAGATAGATAGATAGATAGATAGATAGATAGATAGATAGATAGAGAGGTGGGTAGGTGGGTAGGTAGGTAAGTAGGTAGATAGATAGATAGATAGATAGATAGATAGATAGATAGATAGATAGATAGATAGATAGATAGATAGATAGATGATGGACGGACGGGTAGACGGATGGATGGACGGCAGATGGACGGACGGATGGACAGGTGACTAAATAGATAATAAAGCAAAGTATTTTAAATAACTAAATATATCTGATAATAAGTTACCATTCTCAGCAAGCTCTTTCCTCCAATCCCTGTAAAACTGTACTTGTCTGCTTTTTGAATTTGGTCAAATTGCATGATTATTTTTGGCTATGCAGATGCAACCTTTTCTTTTTTTGTACATTGCTACATCCAAATGATCTAAAATCACCACTGACATGGTATCGCTTAGTAATGTCATCTTGAGAAAATTACTTTA
Source organism: Ctenomys sociabilis (assembly GCA_004027165.1). Taxonomy (NCBI): domain Eukaryota; kingdom Metazoa; phylum Chordata; class Mammalia; order Rodentia; family Ctenomyidae; genus Ctenomys; species Ctenomys sociabilis. Next base: position 52,307 of record PVKA01011310.1, read on the forward strand.
AGCTTTCACTTCCTCACTCATAAACAGAGTTGACAGCTGTGCACGTATCATGGATGTGTTTGAAAATTCGCCCCCGACACATACACGCATTCACTTCGTGCGTCATAGAAAATGATTGCCCATCAATTACAACACTGGATACCTCATAATTAGGAATATTTATTTTTCATTAATTTCTAAAATATTACAAGTTCTTATTGTGACCTTTGAGGACACAGTAGTTCAATATATGCTCATGAGGTAGTTCAGAAATGATATTTTAGTTAAATTCATTGTGTTATAGATCAGGATGTCAACAAGACACATACAGAACATAAAACATGAATTTATGACTGGAGGATTTCTGCACATTTCTGGAAAGGTTAGATGACATGGTGTAAGGGACCATTCAGTAAGTGTTGGTCCTTCTCCTTTATCAGGTGCAATGTCAGCAGGTGACATTTTGCTACTGTAGCTGTTGTTTATGACCAAATCAGCATCCAGATCATCAGGAACAGAAATCACTGAGTGCTCAACATTGTCATTTGTATGTCATTGGTGTGATTTGTCACTGTCAGTGGAATAACGCACAGAATTACATGCAAAGAGAAAACACATCATTAAGATGATAATTGAATGCATAGATTTTCTTATATACCCAATGCACAACTTGCTAACTAAATCCACCCAAGGTCAGTTTAATAAGATTGCCCATTAATAAAACTCTATCTAAAATAGTTCTGAAGATAGACCACTTCCTACTCTCACAGCAACTACAACTCTGAATATCTCATAATTAGGAAATAGTCATTTTTCATTAATGCCTAAAATATTACAAGTTCTTATTATGATCTTTGGGGACACATTAGCTCAATTTATGTTCATGAAGTAATTCAGACATGATGCTTGAGTAAAATTCATTGTTAAGCTCATGGCTAAAGATGTCAGCAAGACAGGAGTAGAACATAATGAATTTATGACTGGGGGATTTTCAGAGGGTTACATATTTTTACCACGTGTGCTACAAAGAAAAATGACAGCTACAGAGACAAAAAGAAAAATAGAAAATTAATAGGTACAATGCACCCTCATGTGTAATCTTTAATCTTTTCATACCAAATCTGCCAATATCTCCTATGAATGTATCTAGGACTTTGTAGATTATTCTACAGTATGCTTCTTACCAGGTGTTCTAATAAATTGTATTTATCTTCTCTCTGGGAAAGAAGAAATGTCTTATTTTTCCTGTGTGTGTGCTCCAAGGTTAGAACTTAGTAGGCACACAGTGCAAGTACAGTGAATACACTGGAGCCTTCAGTGAGTGAACCCCAGATCCTGAATGTCAGTATGTATACTCTGCCTGTTGGATGCACAGTGTGTGTGTGTGTGTGTGTGTGTGTGTGTGATACAGATGGAGTTTAGATATGTGACTTCTCTGATTCTCTAGTTCTAATATTATCATAATTAAACACTAATATACTTATCAAATTTTTCTATTTAATTCTTCAACAAATTTCAGAAAAATGTTTTAAAATGGAAAATTGTACTTCAAATGAATAATCTATAACAGAATGACTAGGTGAACTCTTTTGTAAAAGAGTTCATGCACATTTTTCCCATCTGATACAGCTAATTTTGGAGATAGTACAACTGTTTTTTCAGCTTTTGTACAATTCCTAAGACTCTGGATTAACAACGCCAGTGTTAAATGGATTTTTAGTCATTAACTTATATCTGGAAAGAACAAACATTTTCTTCTTTGGATATTTGTCTCAAATATTTCTGTTTGCAAGAGATCTTGACTTAGTTTTCCATTTTCTATATACCAACATTAATATATTTATATAATATACAGTTTTACATGTAGAAATATTCTGTATATATATAAACACAGATAGATGATGGATGGATAGATAGATAATAGAAAGATATAGCAAAATTCAAACAGCAAAGAGAATAAAAACAAAAATACTTTAATATATTAATATATTTGAAATTTTACTACTTTATTCATGAAAAGACAAATAAAACTGATGAAAGGTTTCAATGAGTCTTTCAAGAGAAGAGTAGCAATAATAAAAACAAAGGGAAAATTATAATTTCATTGTATAAAATGGAAAATGTTGTATTTGAGCAATGAACTCTTTCACAAAAAAATAAAAAAATAAGATCCCCGTAATTAAAATTGTTTTTCCTCTTTTCTGCGCATCAGTTATTTCTATGTATAAGAATTGACTACTGTTACTTGCAATATTCTCATGCTGCATGTCACCTAAGCAGCTGCCTGTATCATCCCATTGTGTTTAATCACATGGCCCTCATGGCAGCCTGAAAAGTTGTATAGCCTCCAGACACTAATTCTAATGAAAGAGATAAGAAAGCAAATTGAAATTACCTTCATTCTCTTTTTTTACATTTATTTTGTTTTATTGAAGAACAAATAGCAATGAGACAGTTTCAAATCAAATTAGCAGAACAGATTCAGCAATTAATACATTACACATTGTTTTCATAGTGGCTTTTTGTTACACAAGGTGTATGCATGATACTCTATCTACAAACACTATTAGAGCAGATGCCTCTATTCAATAAATTAAGAGAATGTAACTGTATACCTATCTTCTTTTTCAAAGCTGAATTATAGTACAGTTTCAATAATTAATACTTTTTACATTGTTATCTTCCTAGTGGTTATCCATAGTACAAGGATCAGACAGGATATCTTGTCCAAACACTATTAGTGCCAGTCTTTCTTCTCATAGAGTTATGCAAAAGCACTGCATATTTATCTTAATTGTACTGTTTATACAAACACAGAACGATTCTTCCTTTGTATCCCCCTCTTTTTTGTTTAATCCTGTCAAAGATGGGTATTCCATTATCATTCAATTATTATAGGTGCTTGAATTCAGAGAAACAATCCAATATGGTCCAGCAGTACACAATAATAGTGGGTTATCTGAAGAAGTTGTAGACTAGAGCCATTTCAGCTTATTATTATGGCCCTATTTTATATGCCTAGTTTTTATACTTTTCTGCTCAATGTTTAAGACTGAGATGAACCAAGACCTATATAACAAAAAAATGTAACTTTCGTATCTGATGAGGTCAGTCAAGTCTCCTCAGATTATCATGCAACCTGTACCTCACTCTGTATATCCTTTGTCAGTATCAGCCATATGGATGAGTAATGGTCACTGCTTGACCAGTTTGCTCTCTGTGAAAGCCTGAGAGAAAGTTTTCTGCCCATATGACTCTCTTTAGGCACACTATAGATCATTGATCACATTCCTCTGTGGCTCCATAATCTCCTTGATCAGAAAATTTGGGGCACAACTGAGTTCCAAGATGTTACAGTACAGGTTCTCCTATGACCTGAGTCTTCACTGACCTTGAAAGGGTAGGACCTTTGAAAATGTTGGCTGACTTTGCAGCCCTTATATTTCTTCAATTTTTGATCTGCAAACTTAGGTTGTTAACCATCCAGAAGAGGAGCTGATTAGTACCCTGCAACATATGCAGTTCAGTTTACCCTAACTATCTGACTAATTCTTTTTAGTTATTATATCTTTCTATTTGTATTTCTAGTTTTGACTTCTTATACTAGGGAGACTATATGATATTTGCACATGTGTGTTTGTTTTATTTCACTTATGAGTATATGTTCAAGTGGCATCCACTTCAATATAAATGCTTCAAGTTTATCATTCTTTATAGCTGAGTACTATTCCATTGTATAGAAATACCACATCTTTTTCAACCATTCCTCATGTGACGGGCATCTTGGTTGTTTCCAAGATTTTGCTATCACAAATTGTGCTGCTATAAACATAGCTACATATATCACTATGATATGATGTTTTCAGTTCCTCCAGGAAAATTCTGAGTAGGATAGCTGTCTTGAATGGGATTTCCAGTCCTAGTTTTGTGAGGAGTCTCCACACTGATCATCACAATGGTTGCACCAGTCTACATTCCCACCAGCAATGGAGAAGTGTTCCCATTTCCCCACATCCTCTCCAGCATTCAGTATTGGTTGATTTCTTTATGATATTCATTCTTGCTGGAGTGAGATCGTATCTCAGTGTTGTTTTAACTTGCATTTCACAGATGGCTAGTGATGTGGAACATTTTTCATATATTTATTCACTTCTTTACTTTCGTCCTCTGAGAAGTATTCTCTGTGTATTCCCTCACACTCACCAGGCCAGGCTCTGGTGGATCAGCGGCTGGAAGAGTCATCTACATTCATTCTTAATTTCTTCTTTCAAATTTCAATGATCAATTTCTTTAAAAAAGAACAGAAATTCTGTCCCCCTGCATGATTCCTATTCTACATATGGAAGAAAGGTTATGGAAAGACAACATTTTAGAGCAAGGGCAGGTTGCCCTTAGTACTGTTTATTGGACCAGCACTGCTACATACTCATGCCTCAGTCTTCCTAAAATTGCAAATCCATGCCACCAGGCCAAATTGGTAGCTTAGTATAAGATTTTGTTATATATGAGAGTCTGGAAACATTTGGTATCTATCCTATTCTGTTTTTATTAACTTGCACTAGCCTTTCTAGGCAGTATGTGCCTCAGAGAAACATGCTCCTCGATGACAGAATTAAGGAGATTTAAACTACAGGGAGTGAATGCTCAGAGTAGCATCAGCCTAGAATTACTCAGTGAGATCTTTGTTCTGTTTGTAAGAAGCCATGGAGGAAATGTTCATGAGCTTCTAAGAACTGACAGCACTTGTGTATTGTAAGAGATGGCAGTGTTCTCAGTTCATAAGCAGTAGAAAAGGATTGCAGCCAATATACATTGTTTGTTCTAACCAGTAGGAGAGCTGCTGCTATGCTGGAATATTCAGTTAAAGCAAAGAAAATAAAATCCTATGGACTAGAAAAATGTGATTTGTTAAAAGAGCTTTACAGATTGAATGTGATACAATGAGCAAGTTAAATTCCTCCCATCCTTACAGAAGAGCTGTGTGTGTGTGTGTGTGTGTGTGTGTGTGTGTGTGTGTGTGAGAGAGAGAGAGAGAGAGATACAGACACACACAGACAGACACACACAGACAGACATAGGCAGACAGACAGAGATAAAGAGAGGGGAGGAAAAGGAAGAAAAGAGCACTTTGTCCTGGGTTGTTCCCAAGAACTCTCCAATTATAAGAACACTAAAACTGTTACTTAATGATCCCCACTCTACTTCATGTATCACAAGCTATCTTTTTTGTGCAGCTCAAGTCTATCAGTCCCTACAGCAACAGATTGCTAAGAACAGTATAAACAGATGCTCAAAATAGTGAGTTGGCATAGAAATACAATCTTTTCCTTTGAAAACACAAGATTAGTTTCTTTCAAACTAAAACTTCAGACAGGAACAACAAAAATTGAATTATTTTTAAGAAGCAGAGCTTAAGGAAAGGTGTGGTTTTTATCAAGAAGTCCCCCAAGAGGCTCATGTGCTCATGCTGGTACTTGTGGAAGGACTGGAGCCAGGAGTTAGTTCTGATTTGCTGTCTGAGGTTGGGCTGGGGGAGGCAGAGATGGGCTGCTGGTTGCTGGACCTGAGAGCAGCACCTCCCTCCCTGGCTCCACATTTATCTCACTGCTTCCTGGTGGCTGTGATTTGAGCAGCTGTCCTTTGCCCAAGCCCTTCCACCATGTGGTTCGTATGTTTGTGCCACCAACATGGACAGAAGTTTCACAAACATCAGCCAAAAGAAATTCAACCACCTGGGAGCTGCAAGTTTTGAGTACTCTGTTCTAGGAATGATGAAACTGTATGTTCTCTTACTGAGATATGCAGGAAAGCTATAATTTTCCATAGCTCACTCCAGCCAGTAAAGAAAAGGACAACCATATTCACCCTCTGGATGGTGGCTAGGCCTGAGTATGTCCTAGGACCCAGCCATTTTTCATAACTAAGCTGAAACATTTGTCAAACACTTGACACCTTAAGAGGATGACCCTGGGCTGGTATAAATTCTGACTCTACTTGATACAAACTCTGTAGCCTTAGTGAACAATTGTGTCTATGCCTGCAGCAACATACTTGTTCCTGCTTCCTAAGAGTCAGGCATTTGGAAAGATTCAGTGAGAAAAGACATTGTGTGGGAGCCGTTAGCACAGTGTTTGTCATGTAGGAGGTAATTATGGAATTCATATCATTTCTTAAAGCCAGATTACTAGTAAGTTTTTCATCTCTATAATGAAATGCTTGAGACAAGCAACTTATAAAAAGGAAAAATTCGAGGCCTGGGAGATAGCTCAATAGAATAAGTGCTTGCCTGACAAGTTCAGGGTCCTGAGTTTAATCTCTGGTACTGAAAAATAGAAGAAGAAGAGGAATAAGAAGAAGGAGAAGAAGAAGAAGAAGAAGGAGAAGAAAGAAAGAAAGAAAAAAGAAAGAAAGAAAGAAAGAAAGAAAGAAAGAAAGAAAGAAAGAAAGAAAGAAAGAAAGAAAGAAAGAAAGAAAGAGAAAGAAAGAAAAGTTGTGTTTTGGTGTTTTGGTTTACAGTTGTGGAGGTTTGGTCCATCACTGATTGGACTCACTGCTTTGAGCCTTTGGCAAGAGCAGCACATTGTGACAGGAGCATGCAGACAGCAAAACTGCATCACAAACCAGAGAGCAAGAAATGAAGAATGAGATTGAGGTCTCCTAGTCCCCATGAAGGATATGACCATGATGGACTCTGGACCTCCTCTACGCCCCTCTGCTAAGCATTCCATTACCATCCAAGAGCCCCAACCTGGAGACCAAGTCCTTAACATGTGGGCTTTGAAAGGCATTTGGCATCCAAACTATGGCAATCAGTGGCTGTTGGAAAGTGGGCTGTACCAGGCTAAGTTGCCAACCTCTGGCTAGGTTGGTGAAAATCATATGCCTGGAGCTCTGAAGTCAAGATAAGCACAGCAGAGTCCACCAAGGACATGGGCTGCTGATACCCCCTCTCCCAGAGCAATAAAGATGCCAGCCTTAAAGATTCTCTTAATTGGCAAAACTCATCACGTGGAGAAGTCTTTGCGCTGACTCCCGAGGTCCTGCTTAGTTTTCACACTGGCCTCAGTATCCCCTTTCATTGTTTGAAAACCAAATAAACCAGGCTGTCTGAAGGTCTTTGCTTCAACCCCCAGGGGAACCTCAAATTCCTTTAGATGGTTTTAACCTTCTTAGAACTCTAAAATTGGATCACTTGACCTTTTTACTTAAGCTAGTTACTGTTCACTTGTCTAAGAGACTGGGGTTAGGTGAAGACCCCAAACAACAACCTTGGGGTCAACTAAATATGTAACTCAAATAACTGTCATTCATTGTGGTTAGTCTTTATATCTGTGACGAAGCATGCTGTGCATGCACATACAAGGTACACTCATAATTGTTTTTTATTAATGAAGGATATTTTGACCTGAACAGCAATTTGATGGCTGTCTTAAATTTTGACCAAAAATAATTTAGGTCAATTTAAAATAATTTCATCTCATGTGATCCTAGGAATTCCAAGATTCCACAGATATTCATTTAATTTTAGGTTAGTATAAATCAATTGTACAAAACAGTTGGATCTGTGCCGGTGTATTCATACATGTACAGAGCAAGCTTTGATCATTTACAAGAATATCATATCACAGAACAAGCCAATATCTCCAGGGCATAGACAAAAAGTAATAGCTCAGAAAATCCAGTGTCCTTGAGGTCAGAAGCATAGCAAAGGATCAGAATGAAGCTAGTGCTTAGCCTTCGGCATGTCACTGTGGCACTCACGTATCATGATGATGACGTCTACATTCTGTCCTCATACCTATTGCCACAGAGATGGGGATAAAGTTTAAAAATCATTTCCCTGATCTGGAAAGAAAGTAACTCTGTACATAATAGTTTAAAGTGCAGTAAGTCATCACCAGCACACATACAGAGACACATTCTTCTTAAACAAGTAAAGATAAATTAGTAACTTTAACTAGGTTTGCCTTTGATGATTTTGTTACAACAGAAACAGGACTTTTATGTGATGTCCTATTCCAACACTACATGACAGGGCATTTATCAGTGACATTTTATGAGCCATGTACTCATTTGCTTTAGAAGCTGCTTCAGACCAAGCAAGTCTGGAAACGGAATACATCTTCTATAAAAAGAAAGGTCATGACTGGATATTCACCGGAGGGATTTAAGCTTTTTTTAATGTGATAGTGCAGCTAAGCTAACATCTGTTGCATATGTAAGGTGAAAACAACTCCTTTACCGTGTGAATCCAGGGAGAAAATGTGCAAGACCTTTCTCCTAAGTTGAGACTTGTCACTGTCCCCACAACAGGCACACTGTATTGCAGATACCCAGGGAAGAAACACTCGGAGCCACAAATCATCTTAGAGCTCAGGTGAATTGTCTACCTTGTTTTGTTCTTAAATTATAGATTAGGGTTCACGGTATTGTGATAAATTTACAGAATGTATTCACTTGCTATATCTTTTGTATTATATTTTAGACAGAGAATAAAACTTGGATTTTTTCCTTAAGAAAAAAGGTTCTGGAATATTTTTTATTGCTGTGCACTTGTTTTGGTTTCTGCAATATGCCATACCTACAAACTGAGACACTTGGACTTTATATATATATATATATATATTTCTATAGATAGATAGATGATAGATAGATAGATAGATAGATAGATAGATAGATAGATAGATAGATATCTTCTCTCCCATGTCCTACACTGACCTCCTTATGAACAATGATCAGAATGTACCTTACTGGTTAACAAGATGACACTTAGCCCAGATGGCCTCAGGGTGGAGGCTTCTGCCCATAGAACCAACATGCTATTAAATTTAGAGTTTTCAGCTACCTCCAGTCTTTGGGGAGGTTCAAAGACTGAAGCTTAAGTTGATCACCAATGGCCTATGATTTAATCAATTGTGCCCAAGAGATGCCAACTGCATCAAATCCCCAAATCTCTGAGTTCAGAGAACCTCTGGATAGTGAAATGTGCAGAGGTGGAAGGTGTCACATGTAGAAAGCACAGTCAGAGAGCTCTTGTCTCACTCTAGCCCTCTCTTCCCCTGCTTGGTTCACCATAGCCCTGGTGATATCCTTTATAAAACACTAGTAAATGTGT